>PVHX01015506.1:0-46486 GCA_004024805.1 Geosciurus inauris
CAGTGTTTTGTTTTGTTCCCCAAGAGGAATGAATTGTCTTTGAATCTATGAAAAGGATTCCCGAAGAGTTCTTGGTCTTTGGTTGAAGTACCATGAACTAAAGGCACATTTTTTTTTTTAATTCAAAAAGAAGCTATCTAAAATCCAGCATTTGTCATTAATATGACTTTACTTAATACCTATGTCTGGTGCTGTGAAGATTCAGTAGAATTTACAAGTCCCCTGATTGCAAAGCATTTGCTGTCTGGGTGGGGACAGGAGACATATAACCAATGGTACAACTTTTATATGTCAGCAATGTATATTAATAAAATAAACAAATCTTATAATACAGATAGAAAATAGGGAGCAAATGAAGTGCTAAAATTGTAGAATAAAAAAATCATTAAAGTCGGCTACACTTAAGTTATTGGGGCTTTTGGTACTTAGGGTGAAATTACCTCCATTCTCAACAAATGGATTATTTTTCCTTCACAACATCTTTGATTTCTTATTGTACCTCTTTTATAATTTGGAGGGATTGAAATTAATTTTATTCACTGGATATTGAGTTCTATGTGCCATGCATGGCACCAGAAGCCAGGGATCCTATGCTAGGAATAGATGGTACAAAAAATAGCCCTTGTCATCTAAAAGGAAGAAGAAAAACATAGCAAATGCTGTGGGGTGGAGTGGAAGAGGAAGTTCCTTATGCTAGAACTGGGAGTATCAGTCACTTCAGGTTGTCACAGCAAGGCACTACAGATTGAGTGGCTTAAACAACTATATTTTCTCATAATTCTGGAGGATGGAAGTCCAAGATTAAGGTGCTGCACGGTTTCTGGTGAGACCCCTTTTCCTGGCTTGTACATGGTGGACTTCTTGAAGTATGGTCACATGGCTTTTTCTTTTCTTTTCTTTTTTGGTAGCTGGGATTGAACTCAGGGGCACTTGACCACCGAGCCACATCCCCAGCCCTATTTTGTGTTTTATGTAGAGACAGGGTCTCACCAAGTTGCTTAGCACCTTGCTGTTGCTGAGGCTGGCTCTGAAGTTGTGATTCTCCTTTCTTAGCCTCCCAAAGTGCTGGGATTAACAGGCACATACCACTGTGCCCCGCGGCTTTTTCTTTATGCACATGTGGAGAAAGGATTGGTTGGGAGCCGGGGGAAGAAGGAGGAGAGGGAGAGCTCTGGTATCTGTTCTTATAAGGACATCTGTTTTATAAGATTAGGGGCCCATCTTTACCCGTTTACCTCTGGAGAGGCCCTATCACCACATAAGGTCACATTGTGAATTAGAGTTTCAATACATGATGTTTTGGGGGAGGATTCAATTTAGTCCATAGTAGGCCCATTGCAGAGCAGGTCTAGAGATCTCTCCAGGAAAGTGATTAAACAGCTTAACAGCATCAATGTACAACAGTCCCCCCGGTTAAAACTGTAACTAGAGAGGAATACAGACAACTGACAAATCTTCCCTACCCACTCCAAGCTGCTGTCAGTTGTCACTAAGTTCTGAGATAAAACCAGCTGTGTTTTAAAAAGAGGACATGCCCGACCTGACATGTTTCACATACACAATACATTCACTTTCAATTAGATTCATCATGGCACATCTAAAATTAGTGTACAGTTTCCAGATCACTTAGCTAACTATGAAATGCAAACAAAAAGTAAAGATAATGTAGGTAGAGTATGAATAAATTACTCTAGAACTCAGCTCTTACTCCAAATCTGTTTACAGCCACTGGCCTACTTCTGTGTTTATGGTGCTATATATAATATTATTAACACTTTTTAAAGTGTCATAACTATGCTATTTGCCTTTGGAAATAATTGTTCAAAGTTTCCTCCAGCCGGGCGCGGTGGTGCAAGCCTGTAATCCCAGCACTTAGGGAGGCTGAGACAGGAGAATTGTGAGTTCAAAGCCAGCCTCAGCAATGGCACGGTGCTAAGCAACTCAGTGCGACCCTGTCTCTACGTAAAACACAAAATAGGGCTGGGGATGTAGGTCAGTGGTCGAGTGCCCCTGAATTCAATCTCCAGTACCCCCTCCAAAAAAAAGTTTCCTCCATAGTTCCTTTATCAAGGGTAAACAAAGTGCAAAAGGAAGCATAAATTTCACAATCAGGCTTGAAAAAAATGAAAATGTAAAATATATTAGGTTCTGGAAACTAAAACGATATAGGAAAACTAAAAGAGCTGATTCTAGGTCTTGAGAAGGAAAAGTACAGAGCTTGGGAGACCAAAGCAAAGCACCCAGACTAAAGGAGATATATCAAAGATGCACAGAGGTGGTTTAATGTGCTTTCCACTGGCCAAATTTAGGACATTTTGAGTATCAACAAGAATTTTGATGATAATGGGATATATAACACACAATTTGAAAAACTTAAACATTTTAAACCCCTTGATTCCATGGTAAAATAAACCATAAAGTGGAATTGTAGAAAGAATGCCACCTAATAAATGTAGAGGACATGATATTCTAAGGGAATCATCATTTATAATATGTAATAACAGATTCAGTGAAGGATTATACAAGGTAGTTGGGGAACATGATATTTTTATGGTCTTAAGGTATATCCAAGTATGACCACAGACTACCATTACCAAGAGGAAAAAGCATTATCAAAGTGGAAAGATTTAGCTTGTGATCCCAACAACTCAGGAGGCTGAGGCAAGAGGATTGCAAGTTCAAGCCTAGCCTCAGCAACTTATTAGGGCCCTAAGTAACTTAGCAAGACTCTGTCTCTAAAAAGGGCTGAGGATTCACTCAGTGGTAAACTGTCCCTGGATTCAATCCAAACAACAACAACAAAAAGCAAAAACAAAAAACCAAACCAAAACAAACAACTCCCCCCCCCCATAACCCCAGGAAATATTTAGCCACCATCTTTACCAAGTAGTCAAATTTAACTTTACTAATAGGAGAATCAAAGTATATATCCCTATGGGATGTAGTGAAAAGTATCCATGTCCTGTGTAGTATTCTTGTAAAAAACGCTTAAACTAATCATGGAGGGTGGGGCGTACAGATCTGACAAATCCAGAATGAAGGACATTCAAGACCACTGACCAAAGCTCATCACAAAATTCAATGCCTTAATTTGAAAAGGAGGAGACTATTCTAGATTAAAATTGGAACAGTAACAAATTAAAGCTCATTGGGTTGAAATAATGAGAGTGCTGTAAAAGGAATTTGGGGGACCAGTGGGGAAATCTGAGCTATGTATAGAATGACTTTATGAAATTAGTTTTCTCAAATTTGGTCGTGCATTGTGATTATGAAGGGAAATTTGTTCTGAGGACATGCATACTAACATTTTTGGGGGAGAAAAATCTGCAACTGACTTTCAAAGAATTGAGCAAAAATAAGTGTGTTGGGTTTGGAGTGTGAAAAAATGAGCCCTAGAGAAATCGAATGTGGCAAAATGTTAACAATTAATGAACTGGAGGACTAGGATATGAACACTCCTTGTACTATTCTTTAAACTTTTCTGTCGACATAGGTAATTTTTTTTTCTAAAAAAGTTTAAGAGGAGCAACGCGATTGAGGGATGGCCAGAAGCATACGCATCCGGGAGCAGCGCAAAGGAAGTCTTGCCAAGGGATAGATCCCGCCCTCCTCGGGCCGCTTCTCTATAGGCTATTTGAGTCACGTGGCGCAAAGTCCCGCCCACTGTTCCCAGAGGTCCGCGCGCGCGCCGGGCTATTCGGTCACTTCCTGCTTGAAGGTAGGCTGCGGCTATGGAGGACGAACCACCTCCCCTGGAGGTGAGACGGAGGCTGCAGGAGGAGCTGAGCGAGTTTGTGGAGAGCTGCTGCCGGACGCTGGAGGAGGTGACGGCGTCCCTGGGCTGGAGCCTTGATCAGCTGGACCCCGGGGAAGAGGAAGCGGCGGAGGTGAGCGCGGTCGCCGGGCCTTTCCGGGGAGTGGCTGCCCGCGCGGTCTGCTCTGGCCGCGGGGAAGTACGCGCAGGGTGCTGCGAAGGGAAGGGCGTGAGCGGCCCAGTCGGTCTGCAGAGCCGTCGGGGGCATCCAGCACCCGGAGCGGCCCCCACGCTCCCGAGTGCGGGGCTGGGGCGCACCACCGACTCCTGAGCGCTCCATTGCGCACCCGCCGCGGCTCTTCTCCAGCGTAACTGTGGGTTGAAGGAGAACGGGAAGATGCGGTGGGTGAGGAGAGAATGGCAAGTAATGGGCTTCAGTGAGGCTTGCGGAGGTTTGGAGGTTTGCTTTGTCATCTGTCATAGGATTCTGTGGTTACACTAGAGTTGGTGTCAGAAGAGCTGGAAGTTCACCTCTCTCTCCCTTACTGGACCCATCTGTTTGGGACAGCACCAATTCTGGGATTATTAAAGGATATCACTAAGAGATGATAACAAGCAAACTCACTTCAATGATGGAATTGCTTTTTTAAATGTAGGCAGCGTGTGCTAGTGAACAATCCTGAATTTTGTTTTGTCTTAGTTTTTGGTGGATTAGAATGAAGAGTTGTGGTCCATAGTGGAGTAATTTCAAAGGGGTGGTGAGAGGGCAGAGGCTTTAGGAGGTTGGGGATTGGGGGAATTTGTTTTAGTACAGACACACCCATGTGGGAGAGTCCTGCAGAAGAGGAGGTACTAGTAGTACCAGTTAATCAAGTAGTAAACATTTAATGATATGATTATTTAAAAATATTACATACCTTTTCTTTGTTTGCTTTTTATAGGATGAAGTTGTGATATGTCCTTATGATTCCAATCATCATATGCCAAAATCATCTTTAGCAAAGCACATGGAATCTTGTAGATTGAGGAAACTGGGCTATACCAAGGAAGAAGAGGTACTATATACTTATTTCTCTCTCTCTCTCTCACACACACACACCTACATATATATATGTATATACATAATGTAAATTATGCATTAATGAATTCATGGTATTTAGAAGGCATATAAAATAGCAGCCCTCATTTGCCTATTTGTGGATAGGATAATACTTGCCTAATTTTACAAATTATTGTGAGAAATATTTAAATGCTATTAACCTGTTTCTAGTTTTTGTCAAATCTTAAAATAGTCAATTATCTGGTCCTCGAGAACACTAAGTTTTTTGTTTTGCTTGTTTTTACTATTTAGGATGAAATGTATAATCCTGATTTTTTCTATGAGAATGTGAAAATTCCTTCAATTACTTTGAGTAAGTATTAAATCATTAGATTATAATTTTAAAATATCTAGGTATTAATTTTTCATTGTTTAATTATCAAAAAAATGAATTTTATAAACATGCTTATGATTAAGAAAGACATTTAATACCTTAAGAGAATGTAGGATTGACCAGGGGTGGTGCAGCACACCTATAATCCCAGCTACTTGGGAAGCTGAGATAGGAGGATTGCAAGTTCAAGGTTAACCCAGGCCGCTTAGTGAGACCCTGTCTCAAAATAAAAGTAAAGGGGCTAGGGATGGCTCAGTAGTAGAGTGCCCCTGGGCTCAGTCCCCCTGTATGGTTAAGGGGAAAAAAAAAGTAGGATTGACTAATATACAGTGACATATTCATACTATATAAGATTTAAAGACCAGGCTTATGTTAATAGGCAATGAAAGCCTCTGAAAAACTTTATACAGTGGCACAGATCTTTTCCGTCTTGGTTATAACAAAAATCTGAGTACACAACACAAATTGAAAAGATTGAGAATGGAAATGTCTTCCAGGTACTCACAGCATATGTAAAGTCTTGGACTCTAGAAAAACAGAATGCTCTGATTCAGGTCTTGGTTTTTTCTCTAACTTATGTGTGTCTTTTAGTAAGGTAATTAACTTGTCTTTCCTAAATTGCTTTATAAATCAGGATAATGATAAAAGCACTTTGTGAGGATTAAATTATATGTGAATGTAGTTAAAATAGTGCCTAGCATTTAGCTGAGCTTCAAAAAGAAATGTTAGCTATTATTGGTTGCTCAAATGTGTAGCTGCTATTCCTGTGTGTCTGATTATATAGTGTTTTCTCAACTGCTTGAAGTCTGGTCACTTCCTGGTCTCTAGAAAGATCTGAAAGAATTCTGTAATCAGATTGTGGAGGCAGTAATATGGATGCTTAGTCCATTACGATTCTGGAAGGTTTGTCAGTAGGCCAAAGAACTTGGACTGGAAACCAGTTAATCACTTAATTGTGAACACTGATGATTTGTAATACATTTGTGGATTTTTTTTTGACAGATAAGGACTCACAATTCCAGATAATTAAACAAGCTAGAACTGCAGTTGGAAAAGATGGCGATTGTTACAATCAAAGTAAGTGGCATCACAGTTTGAGCTAACTAATGAATCAAATTATTTTTCTCCCACAAGCACATTACTAATTTTCTTCAAGAAAAACCTTGTGAAATGGTGCATGGGAAAGGTTAAGTTTTACATTTAACATTGAGCAAATCTGCTTTGTTTTAACATCAATTGTTACGTATATCCTGTTTACCTAATAAGTGAGATTGCCTTGTGGATAATTTTTTTTAAAAGTTATTATTTAGCAAATAAATGCTATTGGGTCTTCCCCTGTGAGTTTCTCATTTGAGACTGTTAAAATGTATGAAGGGAAAGGCTTGGGCTAAAAGAGATTAGTCTCCCCTGCTGCCCTTAGCATTACCCTGTTAAGTATAATTTTAAAATCCTTTTATATTTTTAGACCCCTTTGAAATGATGAGTGCTAGGGATCTCCTCCTTAGAAAAAAGCACCAACGTTTTACATATAATCTTGAAGGATTTGTGTATCCCTTCATGCCCAGCTTTAGAGTTGGATTAAAGAGCTTCTCCCTGGGGCTTTAATAGATACAAGATTAAAATTTTAAGCCTGAACTTTTAGGAAATTCAAAAAAAACTTTCATCTGTCAGAACAGAAGTAAAGCTAACAAAGAATTTAGATTTTTGTACTGAGGTATGTGTAACATCTAGCCAAAGCATGACTGGTTATAAGGATTTCTAAGTTGTCGTCTTTGAACATCTTCTAGGTTCCTTGCTCTGGACATCTTACCTGTTTTTCTTCACTCTTACCAGGCTATAGTCTTGGTTGGTTTTCTCTCTTGTTGAAGTTCAGGGTCTCTACCAAACGTTGTTCTCTAAAGTTGCATTGTGGCTTCAGAAGGAAGACCATCTTGCCCTTAGCCTATATACCTTAAATTAGTTCCTGCCAACATCCAGAAAGAAATTGTTTTTTTTAATTTCCTGCTTTGAAGATTCCACTTTCATGCCTGTAAGGTTAATTCTGGTTTGTTTTTTTTTTTAAACCTTTGAAGGAGACATTGACTCTCATCTCATTTTGTCAGCTTACTATTGAGCTGTGACCATCAAACCTTTCTTGGCCTCTGTTATTGATTCTACCTGTGGTCCTTGCTTAGTTAGTAGACCAATAAAAAAGTAGAGGATTTTGTTTTTAGTGGGATTAACTTTTAAAGGATTTTATTTAACTCTTAACTGGTTAGATAGGTTTATTGAATTTATTTTAGAGTTGAAAGAGCGCTTGGTGTTCATCTACTCTGGTATTTGCATGTTATATAGATAGGAAACAACTGTCTGATAGAGATGTGGTAAGGTTCTGGTGTGTTTGTTCTAAAGGTCTTTAATAACAATTGTGGATGAATATCACAAACTTAAAATCAATGTACTCATAATAGTGCTGTTCACTATTCTATTTTGTGAAAGCCTCGTTTAAAGAATTTAAGCTAACTGCTTAGTTTTATAGAAAAGACAACTTCTTTGAGTTTTTTATTTTTTATCTGTAATATAAAATTATCTTGTAGGATTGTTTAGACTGACAGGGATGATAAATGCTAAACTAGCTTTAGTTACAATCATTAGTAGCTGTTGTCTAAGTGAAAATTAATACATAAAAAGCAATATTAGTATAATGGAATGGAAGAATAATTTATAAAATGTCCCATGTTTATAAATTTAAATAACTGGATAGTAACAGATTTAGGCATTGTATTTAGTTAATTAGAAAATCAAAGGATTAATTTGAATTTTTTATTATGTAATTATGAACCTTTAGTTATTTTAGTCTCCTGTGTATTTATTTTATTTTTTATTTTTATTTTTTTAAATTTTTTTTTAATATTTTTTTAGTTGTCAATGGACCTTTATTTTATTTATTTATATGTGGTGCTGAGAATCGAACCTAGTGCCTCATGCATGCTAGGCAAGCATTCTACCACTGAGCCATACCCCAACCCCTATTTTATTTTTTTTATTTTGATGGTTTTGAGGATTGAACCCAGGGGTACTCTACCACTGAGCTACACTCCCAGCCCTTTTTATGTTTTTGTTTTGAGGCAGGGTTTTGCTAAGTTGCTGAGGCTGACCTCAAACTTGGAATCCTCCTGCCTCTGCCTCCCAAGTTGCTGGGATTACAGGGGTGCAGGCAGCACCTTGCCCAGCCTCTAACACTATTTTAAATAAAGATTTCTTTATTAGAAGAACTATTTTTATGTGATCTGTAACCGTCTTTTAAAAACTTTTTAAATACCCTGTGTAGAGTTCTGCAGTTTCTCAACAGAGATTATTTTTGTGGCCCACTTATTTCTTAGATATTTTTAAACCTTTTGCCACAGGACAAGAATGTCTTGAAATTTCTTCTTGCAGATTTATATACTTTGAAAAGACAATGACTAATGTGAAAAATTTTGTACTTCCCCATGTAAATAATATTTTACTTATTTGTTATACACTAAAATATGAGTTTTTTGCAAGATCGTATGTGTACTTTCATCATTTCACTGGTTATGTCAGGCTCAAACAGGATACAGAATTCTCAATCTGTTAACCTTTGTGCAAGCTTGAACGGGTTTTAGATCTACATACTTACTTTCAGATATAATTATACTGGTTAATTTTATAACCAAGATACCAATTTCAGTCATAAATAATATTATATATATATAAATAATATTTTTATATTTAGTCCTTCATTTTTTTCCTGTAATATTAAATGCTGAAATTGCTATGCTTCATGAAGTGTGAGATGACCACAATTCAAAGATCAATGAAAGAACTTTAAAGAGACAGGATAGAATGGCTTTAGACCAGATCTCTTCCAACTGTGACACTGTGGGCAAGTCATTTGACTCCTGTGGGCCTTAATTTGTCTCTGATGTTAGGAAATTGTTTCGGTATGAATTCTTCATAAAATTCTGAGTTTGTAACTTTGAAACATTATCTCTTATTAATATTTAATATCAGCGTATCATATGTTTAAGATGCCCTGTGATGGCAAAAGTGTTTAACAAGGAAGAGTGAGAATTAGAGATATCCTAAGATTTCATTTGGGATGATGAAAGGGCTAGAGAGGATGTTTGCACAGAAGTGTGAGTGTACCTAGTGTCTCTGAACTGTACACTTGAATATGATTAAAAGGGGGAATTTTATGTTATTTATATCTTATCACATTTTTTTAAAACTACAAAAAAGATTATGACAAATCTAATTATAAATCATATTGAAACTTAAATTTTGAAAATTTACCTTTTGTGTACATGTAAGCTTATATAAGTGTTTATCCTTTTTTATTTTGTCACAAATATCTGTGTTCTAAAAGATGTGAATGCAGTTTGTTGCTTAACTTTTCCTGTACTTTTTCTTTTTCAGTAATTGGGGTGAGTATAAAGAGGAATTAGAAACCTGAATATACTCCTTATTTAAAGATATGCAGTATCCTTTTTGCAAATGATATCCTTTTAAAAGTATCAAACTTCTTAACTTTATCTTAATAGCTGTCAGAATATGATAGTCTTTAATTTGAAATCTTGGTTGAATTTCAAGAAGTTTCAGTCTTTATTGTAAAGAAATTTAAGATGAATAAATCAAAACTCCAAAGTGGTTTGAGGAAATTGTGTACTTTTTTGGTTGTTGTTTAAATATAACAGGCAAAAGTTTATGAGGCACTTGTTTGTAACATATCATTGTTTTTTAATCTTCGTATTTTTCTCCCAGATTTTTATGGTCCCCATATTCAAAGAAAGTAGGTTTATCAAAGCCAATTTTGTATTATAAAATTAAATGTCTTAACACCTGGCTACATAAAAGGGCTTTTCCTAGTGCCTGCCAACATTAGAACAGAATTTATTGACTTGAAAGGGAACCCTTCCTGGTTAACTTGAATCCCTTGACTAGTAAAATGGCCTTGTATCGTTCATAGCTATTTAACCACAGCCTCAGATTCCATGCAGCTCTTCATAATTTGTGGACAAATGAAAAGCCATATTTTTTGTTATACTGCTTATTAGTTCATAGTATGCTCTTATTTGAGTTCTTTCACCTCTTCCCTAAGAAGTTAATGAGGTTAGACTTTATCTAATGTTTCTGGGAAGAGCTATTTATTTTACATTGTGCTTCAAGCAAGTTACCACTTTAAGATAACCTAGTAAGATAACCGAGCAAACAACAGAAGTATTCATTTAGTAGTACTTGTTCTTTGTTTGCAACAGTGAATAACGAAGTCTAGAAAGAATTGTTTTAAATTGCTTTGTTTACAGTTACAATCATTTTATTTCTTTGAGAACATATGAATCTCAAAACAAAAAATTTCTTCAGTGTTTTAATACATCACATCCAGGTATTGTATTTACTTTTTTCATTAACGAGCAGATTTGAGAAAGTTCTATAATTATCAGGGGGTACTGCTGTTACCTTATTTCAGCTAATTTGGTTAAGCTAGCATGTTTCCTCATCAGGAAATTAAAATTAGTTTAGTATCAGTTTAATATACCTTTCTTTGGTCTGAGCAAGTTTGGGATTTATACTACTTAATTGTTTTTTGATCCCTAGCTCTAAGTCATTGCACAGTGGGATGGATTTGATATTGAACATCTAGCTTGATATCTTAAACAAGAAGACATTTTTTAACATGTTTTCATATCTGTAGTTTATCTTCAAAGGGCCTACAATATGTATACCTGTTACAAATGTTTTTTTCCCAACTTTTATTAGGAAAGCCTGTACACACAATGTCTACTTTTGTAATATGGGTAGTCTTTTAGAAATGGTTATCCAAAAGATGTTCTTAGCTGGGTGAGGTAGTGCATACCTGTAGGCCCAACTGTTTGAGAAGCCAAGGTAGGAGGATCCCTTATGTCCAGGAGTTTGAGGCCACCCTGGGCAACATAGCAAGACCCCATCTCTCTCTCTCACACACACACACACACACACAAAAACGAAAGAAAGAAAAGAAAAGATTTTCTTATGAACTAATTATTTCTTGTGATTAGTACTGCAAGTCTTCATGGGACTTACTTAATAAAGATAATAGAATGGCAAACATCTGTGACATATCTTTTCTGTGGGTGTAGTATTTAGGATAGTCATTGTTTACTGCTTATCATGTAAATTGATATTTTATGTATTTAGGGATTACTATATAAAAATAGTTTGTGTTAATATTGCATTATCATAGCATATTTTTAATCTATTAAAAAGTAGTAGATTTTAAATCCATAATGTTTCATGTAGTGTTTATTCTTGTGGTTTTATTTTTACTTTAGGAATGTATTCTTCACTGCCTGTTGAAGTTCCTCTGAATCATAAACGGTTTGTTTGTGATCTAACCCAAGCTGATCGTCTTGCCCTTTATGATTTTGTCGTTGAGGAGACGAAGAAAAAGCGCTCTGATTCTCAAATCATTGAAAATGATAGTGATCTCTTTGTAGACTTGGCTGCCAAAGTTAATCAAGGTTTGAGATGAATATCATACTTTACCTTTCAAAATTGCCATCCCCTCCTATGCATCCTATGATTGTTGTTAATCTGATTTTATTATCATGCCACTTTGAGTTGGAGCAAGGCAGTTTTTTATCATGTGGTATTGACATATAAATATATTGAAGTACATGAACTTTTTCTGTGACTGAAGATATTAAGCATATCTTCCTTCTGTAAGAATGTTAAACTGTGTTCTTACTTTAATCTCTGGATCTAAGCACTATTATGTTCAATTAATGGTTAGAGAAAAGGAGTGATATAAAACAGCCCATGTATCTATATAATGCAGAATTTTTAGGGTTTTTGTGTTCTACCTTGAAACATGATGAAATATAAGATGATGATGGGCACAGTGGTTCATTACAGCTACTTGGGAGTCTGAGGACCAGGAATTGAGACCAGCTTGGACACTTAGATCCTATCTCAAAACAAACAAACAAACAAACAAACAAACAAACAAACAAAAAAGGGCTGGAGATATGGAAATGTAGCTCAGTGGTAGACTACTTTCCTAGTACATGTGAGGCCCTGAGTTTGATCCCAGTAATTAAAACAAAACAAAACAAAACACACACACACACATTCATACACATACACATGCACATGAATGGATGGGATTGTGGTGTTCCTACCTGCTAAATTTAAAAGCTTTTAATAATATAATAATTTTATTTTGCCCTTTCATTAGATAATAGTCGAAAAAGTCCAAAATCTTACCTTGAAATCCTGGCGGAAGTGAGAGATTATAAAAGAAGACGTCAGTCCTATAGAGCTAAGAATGTTCACATAACCAAGAAATCATACACTGAGGTAAGTTTTACATAATATGTAAAGCTTTGTTGAGAAGAAAAACTTCTTGTGAATGGTTTTCTAAATCTGTTCTATGGATTTCCTCAGTTTTTTGGAGGTTTTCTGAAGATACCTCGTGGTATCTTCTAGGTGACCACGGTTAATGTGTATTTGCCCCATTAATTTCACACCTGCCCTTTGCCAGGCAAAGGCTTTTCAGAATACCTAACTAAATAATAGATAAACAAACAAATAAAACATCTTATACAAGGAGGTGGTGTAGTCTCAAAAAGTAGTTATATTTGAGAAAGTAGTATTGTACAATGATAAGAGAATGAGTTTTGGCATTCCACAGACCTTTACCTGAGTTTTGATTCTGCTGTTTATCATTGACTTTGTGAGTTGTACACATTATTTGAGCTTTTTACATTCAATTTTTCTTTTTATTTTATAGTAGTACAGACTTTGCAGAGTTATGAGAATTGAGATAATGCACAAGAATACATATTTCTCAATATATGTTAGCTATTATCTTTTTTTTTTTTTTTTCTTGCAGAAATACCAATGTGCCTTTATGTACTTTATTAAATATTTGGGTTTAAATGTCAGTATAAATTAATGTATCAGTCTGATGTGTATCTAGACTTATTTTCAGATGTCATTTAATGGGTAGAGTTTATGAATATTTTTGGTACATGAATTGCATTGCCCAGACTCTACCAATAATTTCCTCACGGAATTCTAATTTTTCCTATGTAAGTTCTTCTTTCTTATTTCAGAGACCTGTAATCTGACCCCATTTTTTATTGCTATATTATAGTTGTACATAATGGTGGCATTTGTTGTAACATATCCATGCATGCACACAGTATGATGACGTAATTTGGCCAATATCATTCCCCAATATTTCTCTTTCCCTTTTCTTTTTTTTTTGGGGGGGGTACTGGGGATTGAACTCAGGGGTACTTGACCACTGAGCCACATCCCCAGCCCTATTTTGTGTTTTATGTAGAGACAGGGTCTCACTGAGTTGCTTAGTGCCTCACCGTTGCTGAGGCTGGCTTTGAACTCGCGATTCTCCTGTCTCAGCCTCCCTAAGTGCTGGGATTACAGGATTGAGCCACCGCGCCCGGCTCTCTTTCCCTTTTCTCCTCCCTTCTCCTGTACCCTTTCCTCTGCTGATTTCCTTTTGATTTTCATGAGATCCCCCTTTTCTACTTTTTTTGTCCCTTTTCCTCTCTGTCTTCAACATATGAGAGAAAACATGACCCTTAACCTTTTGAGTTTGGCTTATTTTGTTTAACATAATGGTCTCTGGTTCCATTTGTTTTCCTGCAAATGACATAATTTCATTTTTATTTATGACTCAGTAAAACTTTATTGTGTATGTGTACTGCATTTTCTTTATCTATTCATCTGTTGGTGGACACCTACGTTGGTTCCAAAGTTTGGCTCTTGTGACTTGTGCTGCTGTAAACATGGGTATGCATAAGTTGCTCTAGTGTGATGGCTTGAGGATAAATACCAAAGAGTGGTGTAACTGTCTGGCCTCATTTTACCAAGCAGTTTTCTTTTGCTTTAGTCACACCTCTCTCTTAAGCTATGTCTGATTATACATATTTATTCTTGCTTCTATGCCTTAATACATGTTGTTTTCTCACCTAAAATGCTCTTTGTTTTTGCCTTTTTAAATCTTGATTAGTGTGTGGACTACCATTTCCATGAAGTGCTGGTTGACTTTGAGCAATTGCTGGTTTATTATACTAATATTTTTTTAATGTTTTATTTTATTTGTTCTTTTTAGTTATACATGACAGTAGAATGCATTTTTACATATCATGTATACATGGAGTATAACTTTCCATTCTTGTGGTTTCTTGTATTAATACTCTGTATCACACAGCTCAGCACTGATTTTTATGCTATTCTTTTGGTCACTGGAGTATATGTTTTAGACTTAACCTCATGGATTATGTTATACTATCTTGGTAACTTTTTTTTTGGTACCAGGAATTGAACTCATGGGTACTCGATCACTGAGCCACATCCCCAGCCCTATTTTGTGTTTTATGTAGAGACAGGGTCTCACTGAATTGCTTGGCACGTTGCCGTTGTTAGACTGGCTTTGAACTTGAGATTCTCCTGTCTCAGCCTCCCAAAGTGCTGGGATTACAGGCATGCACCACTGCGCCCAGCCTACTTTGGTGATTCTTACAGTCCCTCAGATACTTGGTGATATATCAGTTGTTTCTTCTCTGTTCTCAGAATCTTGATCATGTTGCTGTTGATTTCTTTACATTTCATGGTTAGCCTTTTATTATGGGAATATTTAAATATATACTGGAGTGGATTGCAAAGCCTAAGGAACCTATAATACCCATCACCCTTCTTCAGCAATTATGAACATGGCCCTCATGTTTTATTTATCACCCAACTCACTGTCTACCTCTTCCTGTTTCTGCATTCAACAATTTTGAAAATAGATCCCAGATATTTTTCATCTGTAAATACTTCAGTGTTTACAAATCTTTTAGTGATTTATCTCTGGTTGTTCCTAGATTCATTCATGCCCTACATACTTTTCATTTGCTCTGATTAGAATCTGAATTTTGACAAATTTTAGCAAAAAATTACATGCTACAGTTACTATTACATATTGTATTTATTTTTGCACACTGCTGTGGGTATGTAAAAATGAATGGTCCATGCATCCCACCCTCAAGGAGCTTATAATGTAGCAAGTGAAATAGACATTTCAAAATACAGATTGTGTTAAGTGCTAAAAATAAATAATGAAATCAAAGTGTATGGAGGAAAGTGATTCTTTTTAAAAGCTAAGGTTTGTATGAGCATCAGAGAAGGGAGAAGCAAACCTGTGCTAGATGGGTTCTGTGGATGCAGTGGGCTTCAAGGAGCTCATATGGATTTAGCAGACAAGACTAGTCTGGCTGCTAAGGAAGTGCTAGAGTTTGAATTTGTGTCACCTAGCTACTCTACTGGGTTAGACTAGGGCATGTCTTTAGTTATCCACAGGAGAATACAGTGGGAGGAGAAGTGACGATTAGGATTTCCCAGGTGGAAGTACTAGCATTAATAAATGCGGCTAAAGTTCAGTTTTTCAGAGACCCATTAGCAATGCAGGGTGGCCAGAGGAACTTAGGGCTTCTGAGGAACTATCCAGGATGAAGCAAGCATGGCTTCTACTGTGTGATGTAGTGAAGTCATGGAGGGCTTTCAAGGCCTTGTTAAGGAAATTGGATATCGTCCTGTTTTACTTTTGAATAGAAAGTTTTTCTGAAGTGGGGACAAATGCAGTCAGGCCTGAACTATAGTGTCTCTCTCTGAGATTGCCTGATCTGCTATACTTTTTTACTTAAAACATTTCCTAATTAGGCATGAGAGAAGGGTCAGCTTTTATTTTAGTTTTATCTTTGCCTTTCCCATGACTGGCCCTGGGCTTGATGGTGTAGGTAAAATAGAAAAGAAAACTTCCAAATAGTTCTTAAAAGTAAGGGATTTATAGGCTCAAGAAGACTTAAAAATTATTTTTTAAATATTCTCGAACATACTGATAAGTTACAAACAACTTCCATGTATTCTTTCCTTTGCCCAGATTACCCATTGTTAACATTTTGCCCCTGTGCTTCTCGTTTGAATTGCTTTTTCTTTCTGTACATTTTTCTCCTCCATCTCTATCTCTGTGCCATTTTTTTTTCATGAAAGATTTAAGGGTAAGTTTTATCCCTTACGGTTCTTTATCCCTAAAATTCTTGGTTTGTATTTCCTAAGAATAAGGATGTTTTGTTACATAATCAGCATAGCTATTAACTTCAAATTTAACATTGAAATAATACTTTCATCTACCATTCATAATCCAGTTTGGCAGTGCCCTTTTTATATTCTCTACAATGCATTTATACCATAGTCTATTATACTATAGCTCTTAGTAAATTTTCTGTTCATCATAAGCAGTGATTATTGTGGCTTTTTGAACTTAATTTTTTTTTTTCCTGTCCTGGGGATTGAACTCAGGGCCTCATACAAGCTAGGCAAGTGCTCCAACACTGAGCCACATCCCCAGCCCTAGACTTAATTTTTGTTTTTTTATTTTTTATTCTGGTGGTACTAGGGATATCTCCCAGGGCCTTGTGCATGCGAGGCAAGCACTTCACCAACTGAGCTATATCCCCAGCCCCTAAATTTAATTTTTATAACAGTATTCTTATCTAATATTTGGTGTTTTCTTCTCCCTAGGTGATTCGGGATGTGATAAATGTGCACATGGAAGAACTCAGTAACCACTGGCGGGAAGAACAGGAAAAAACAGAGGATGATGCTGAAAAGTATGTTATCTTCATTATCTTTATTGGTAAAAAAAATTCCTTTTATTTTCTTTTTTTATGGCCCTAGGGATTAAACCCAGGACCTTGCACATGCTAGGCAAATGCTCTATCATGGAGCTATGTCCCTAGCCCTAAAATAATGTTTTTTTAATCTGTCACCTGTAATAATTAAATTTTAGTATTTCCAAGGCCTTTGGTAGCATACTATAATTCATTAAAATGCTTGTTTTTAATTGTCGGTTTTCAGAGTCATACTTGAGTTGTTATATGACATTGCCTATCTTGGTGAGGGATAGTTATGAGGGTACAACCGTATTAGTAAAATAGTTAACAATAAAGCATATTATAGGAACTATTTTTTTTACTGTTCTCTTATATGGAATGTAAGATTATGCCTATTTAGCCTTTATCCGTCTTTGGTATAATGTGGAATATTGCATTTTAGGTTGGTGTGTATGTGTGAAGTGAGACTAGTGGTAAAACAAACTGTTACTTTCTGTGTTTCAGAAATGAAGAAAGGCGATCAGCTTCAGTAGATTCACGGCAGTCTGGTGGAAGCTACTTGGATACTGAGAGTTCACGACATAGAAGGGATCGGAGTAGGAGCCCACATAAAAGAAAAAGAAATAAAGATAAGGATAAAAACTCTGAGTCAAGGAGAAGGAAAGAGAGGTGAGTCCAACTCTGTACCATCTAGCATTTTTCTTCTGCTTATTCGTATCTTTTTCTTTTTTTCTTTTTTGTTCTTTCTCATTCTTTTTCTTGCCAGTGCCTTAGTTGAAGAGTGTTTAGAGTTGGAAACAAAAGATAAACTTTAGCATTAATTCATTTTGCTCTTATCAGTATAATTGTGATAACTGGAGTGATACAAATTAATACAAAAATAATAAATTTAGCCAGGCATGGTGGTGCATGCCTGTAATCCCAGCTACTCAGGAGGTAGAGGCAGGAGGATCACAAGTTTGAGGCTAACCTGGGCAACTTAGCTAGACTGTGTCTCAAATAAAAAATTTAAAAATGCTGGGGATGTTGATCAGTGCTAGAGCACTCCTGAGTTTTTCGTCCCCAGTGTCCACCCCACCACACACACAAATTAATTGTGGTCTCCTCATGTTCCAGCTGCTTACTAGGCATCTGCCTGGATTTTACATTCATCCAGGCTATAATTAAACTTATCTTTTCCTTAGTCTGCACCTCTTTCCCCAGTATTCCTGTTCTGATTAGTGGATGACCCTCATCTATTCACCTAAGCCAGAGAGATATCAAGCAATTATTTTAGGTACCCCTTCCTTATTCCTTACCATCTTGGTTAGTTCTAAATTGCTGTCAATTCCACCTGAAGATATCTCATATGTATTGAAGATATCACTGTCTGTGTTGCTGTCTGTCTAGAAAATTATGGTAGTTTTTCTAATTATTCTACTTATCTCTAAACTATCCATATGAATCCATCCCTGCTCTTCTGCCAGAGTGAATGTTTACCTCTTACAGTTCTTAGGGGCACAGTCCTCTAGACTGGCTCTCATCAGCTGCAGCTCCTGCCTACTTCTTGTATTATGACCCCATGGAATGTGTAACTTGTGCCCTGGTAGCCTGTGTAACTTACGGGTCCTCATCACATCTGTTCCTTTTCACATTTGTCCTGCTGCCTGATTAATTTTTTTAAACCCACTTGCTAAATTCTTCCTTTTCCTTTAAAACCAGGTGTGTCATCTCCCGAAGGTTTTTGTTTTCATTCAAGCAGAGCCAGTTATCTTCTCCATTTTGTCACCACCTTCCCTAGCGCAGACTTACAGTTGAACTTGATGGTCTGTGCTTGGAGCTCCTTGAAGGCAGGGTCCATGTCTTACTTGTTTTATATGCACACTGTTTTTCAAATAATAGGCTTTTAAATGATATCCTGTCTCTTCAGGGCCTGGTAGCTTTTTACATTGGTTTGGTAATTTTGCTCCTTTTACTATCATCCAGTTCATAGGTTTAAAGCTAGCTAGGTTCATTCCTCTTTTTGATTCATATGATATAATTTATGCATACACAAATTAACTTGGCTACCTATCAGAAATTGTACTCTTTCATTTCTTTCAAATTTATTAGTGTTTCCTTCCTTTTAAGTAAATTTTTAATATCTCTAATCAATCACTATAGACTTAAATACATTAGAAGTCCTTAAAATCTAAGCATGAAATAATTTTCCTTTATAGAAGATAAATTATTAGCAGGAAATACTTCTTAATAGGCAAGGCTGATCTTTGATATCCACCCCTGAGGTGGAATGAATTATAGAGTCGAGATAGGAGCCTGATAAGGGAAATTGGGATATTTGGGAGAAAAAATTTTTTTTTTCTTTTAGTCATTCTAAGAATTGAACCCAGGGCCTCATGGCTTGCCAGGCAAACAGTCTACCACTTAGCTACATCCCCAGCCTCCCTCTTTCTTTTTATTAAATTTTGAGACAACAGTGACTAAATTGCCAGCCTATGGCTTCAAACTCATTTTTTAAGCCTTTATGACTTTTAATGTTCTATTAAAATTAAATCTCTGGTCATCTACCATATACACATTTTTGATTTTAGAGTAGAACTCTAAAGCATAAATCCGTTTTTCTTATCTTTATTTCAATCTCTTAGTTTTAATCACTGATTTTCCCTGTTTACTCTCAAAATTACTGTTTAGTTCTAAATGTGTGTTTTGACTTGTCATGGTTTATGTGTGATGAAAGAACATTACTGTTGAATTGTTATTTTAAAGCTCTGATATTTAAGTGTCTGTCATTTATAATACTTTGTTTTAATATCTCTTTCAGGGATGGGGAAAGACATCATAGTCATAAAAGAAGAAAGCAAAAAATATAAATTAAATGTTTGTGCATGTATTGGTTATGCTGTGTCATTATAACCAGTATGCTGATATTTTAGTTGTAACTGCTTTGCATAGGAAAATGTGTTTATATGATCTGTTTAGTGCTTATTATTTTTCAATAAATACTTATGCTTCAAACCATGAGTTTTCTATTATACCATACAACTTTGGTTTCCTTATATTTTAATAGATGGGTTGCTTCTTATTACTGATCTATTTTATTCTTTTTGGTAATTTATGTCATAAAATTCTTTTCTGAAAGTCAGTACTTAAAATATATAAATTATACATGAATACATTCTCATTATAAAAAAAATTAAATCTTAGATAAGGCTAAAGTTGCCTTGGAACACCATCTGTAGACCCTGTGCCCACCCTGGAAATCAACTATTCTTTATCACTACATTGGTGAATTATAGCAGGGAAAAATAATCTAAATATCTATTAGAAGGGGAATGGACTAGCTAAATAAACCATGGTATATCATAGGATAGATAACTATATTGGGGTAAAAGAAATAACCTAAATCTGTATTAATGTGGACAGATCTCAAAAACATAAAGGTATATGAAAAGAGCAAGATTTACATATTCATATATGTGTATATATAAATATATATACACACCCACATTACTGTTGAATTATTTTAAAGCTCTATATATGTATATATTTACATGCATATATATTCACATATGTATGTATACATATATATATATATACAAAACAGTACTATATGTTTCCTATCACTATATATGTATGTTAATAGATTTTTAAAGATTCAGAAGAGTTCATACCAAATTCATAACAATGACTGGGGTAGATGATGTAGATTAGGGTTAGAAACCAGGATTTGGAGGGTAGTCAAAGGAAACCTTAGCTTTATCTGTAATATATTAATTTTTTTTCAAAATAAGGTATTCATGTTTTACTCATTAACTAAAACTGTGCTATCATTTTGTTTCTTGTAAATCAGCTTTATTGAGATACTGCATACATGCATTAAGATGTACTCATTGAGTTTTGACACATTTGTACCCCTGTTACCACAATCAAGATCAAGATGTCAAATA
This sequence comes from Geosciurus inauris, assembly GCA_004024805.1. Classification (NCBI taxonomy): domain Eukaryota; kingdom Metazoa; phylum Chordata; class Mammalia; order Rodentia; family Sciuridae; genus Geosciurus; species Geosciurus inauris. Next base: position 20,777 of record PVHX01015506.1, read on the forward strand.
ATTTATTGCCCCTGAAAGTTCTCTTATATTCCTTTCCCCAGTCAATTCCTCTACCCATAGCACAAGGCAACCAAAGAGCTGCTTTTTGTTACCACTGATAAGATTTATTCACATGAATTCTAAAAATAGAATTCATGTGAATGGAGTACTGCAATATGTACTCTGCCTTCTTTCATGGCTAGATTTTTTAGATTGATCCTGTTGTGTGTATCAGTAATCCATTGCTTTCTGTTGTTGAATAATAAGTGATATATGTTAGAACAGTCTGGTGAAACTGCCACTAAATGTTAAGCAGCTCAAGTCTAAATGGCAACAGTTTGAATATTGGAAACCCAGGTTAAAGATTTCATTTCCAAATAGAAATGAAACCTTATTATTGGAGTGAGTAACTGACAGGTTGATTGGACTTGGATCAGATCAGCTGTTAGGTTTCAGGTACAGAAGATCGCCCTCAGATATATAAATTGGAAATCAGTAGGTCGCTTGCCAGTATGTATTTCTATTACTGTCATTGTACTTAATTTCTAAAGATACAACATTCAGATTTTAAAATCTTAAAAGCAAGGATTTAGGATTTTTTTTTTTTTTGATATGGTAATGTTAAGACTAGACAAAATTCTAAGGTGTAAATACTATCATCACCATTTGGAAATGAGGAACCTGAGGCTCAGAGTGCTATACCTTGATCTAATTCTCAGAGAAAGTGGTGGAGCCAAACTTCCAATCCAGCATCCTGCTCCAGGGTCCACATTTGATTTTTTACCCCTATATTATACAAGTAATACAACAAATGTTAGAAATTAGTGCTCTTAACCTCTAAATAAATGTTTATGAACTGTGGACCCCTTTAAAATAGAGTAACATCGTGCTAATGTCTGCCATTTCATAGCAGTTCTAATGTTCACCAGAGTTTCTTGAACTGATATATAATCCAAAATACTAAATTTTTACCACCCACCGTTTTGTTGCACTGATCCACAAATAAACTTGAACTTGCATTGTATCTTGGTACCACTTAGTTATGCTCCAAAGTTGATGGCTTCAGTCAACTTCAGGTAGCCAAATTTCATGATGACCCATAAAACAAGATCTCACAAACATCCTAAAATTAAGAATGCTTGATAAATGCCAGATACTCGAGGAATCTCAGCCAACATAATGAAATTCAAATAAACTGGGAAAAATCTAGGATCTGCTTCCTATTCCTCTCCACCACAGCCAACCCCGTGTCCTACTCATCCCATGAAGAGGAGAGGAGTTGGGGTGTGTTTTCATCTGCTAGCAGCAGTGTTTAAACTGAATCAGTGGGGGACGCATATGTGAACAAAAAGAAAGATACTTCTCAAATATTTAGACTGATAATGATCACTGTAGTTTAGATATAGGCCACATGATTGTGCAGAGCCCAGACCACTCATTGTGGTTGTTATCACTCTAGTTTATAAATCAGATCAATAATCTCTAAGTATCCTCCATTTTTTAGTATGGCTGATTGGATATTCTCACACGCTTTCATGAAAACTAGTTGTCTAATGGTAAATCTGAGGTAAAATACTTTTAAGGTGACATTCAAGAAAAATTTTTTAAAAGTTTTATTCTTTTTGCTTATACATGACAATAAAATCCATTTTGATATATTTATACAAGCATGGAATATTCTAATTAGAATCCCAGTCTTGTGGATGTACACCATGGTACATCCACATAGGTTCATCATGATGTCTTCATATATGTACACAGGAAAGTTGTTTCAGATTCATTTCACTGTATTCCATTCCCATCCCCTAACCCTTCCCTTCATTTTCCTTTGTCTAATCCACTGAACTTCTATTCTCGCCTCCTCCTCTGTTGTGGGTTAGCTTCCACATATCAGAGAAAACATTTGACCTTTGGTTTTGGGGATTGGCTTATTTCACTTAGCATGATAGTCTCCAGATCCATCTATTTACTGGGGAATGTCATAAAGTCATTCTTTATGGCTGAGTCATTGTCCACTGTGTATATATATCATAATTTATCTGTTCATCTATTGACGGGCGTCTAAGTTGGATAGCTTAACTATTGTGAATTGTGCTGCTATCAGCTGCCGTGAGCAGTATAATAATCACTGAACTACGTAAACCTCGGACAGTGAGATGCTGCTTCTGGGAACCCTGCAGTACAAGAGTAGCAGGGGAGCACTCGTTTGCCAGATGACTCCTGTTGACAGGGAGGATTCCTGCTCATAGTGGAATTCACTAGTTCCAAAGCCTTGATTTCAAATCCCAGCTGTCCGGAGGTAGAAGAGGCAGGTGTAAACTGCTAAGCCCCCACCAGGTCGTTTTTCTCAACTTCATCCTGTTTACCTCAAACTGGTAACCTTCACACTGAAACCCTTTAATGCTCATACCTATATAATAAGCGTAGGTTTTCGTTCCTTTGTTGGATCCAGTCTCCAGGAGAGCTGGATGGTCCTGCTGGACCCCAGTGCTGCTCCATGTTTGTGTCTTTTTGTCTTTATTTCTTGATATTTCTTTTGACTTATTTTCTCAAGCCAGCTCACAGCCTGCATTTGGTTAACTGTTCACCTGCTGCAGTGGACAATAAACACTGACGTGGCTGTGTCACTGTAGTATGCTGATTTTAAGTCCTTTGGGTATAAACTGAGGAGTGGGATAGCTGGGTCAAATGGTGATTCCATTCCTAGGTTTTGGAGGAATCTCCACACTGCTTTCCAGAGTGGTTGCAGACCAATTAGCAGTCCCACCAGCAATGTGTGAGCGTGCCCTTTTCCCCACATCCTCACCAACACTTATTACTTGTATTCTTGATAATTGCCATTCTGGTTGGAGTGAGGTGAAATCTCCGTGCAGTTTTAATTTGTATTTCTCTAGTTTCTAGAGATGTTTAAAATGTTTTCATACATTTTGTTTCCTGTTTGTATTTCTTCTTTTGGAAATGTCTCTTTAGTTCCTTTGTCCATTTATTGATTGGGTTATTTGGGGGTTTTTTGGTGTTAAGCTTTTTGAGTTCTTTGTGTATCCTGGAAATTAGAAGATTTTTCCCATTCTGAAAGACCTCTACAGTGAAACCTACAGAACACTAAAGAAATTGAAGAGGACCATAGAAGATGGAAAGATCTCCCATGATCTTGGATAGGCAGAATTAGTATTGTCAAAATGGCCCTACTACCAAAAGTGCTATATATATTTAATACAATTCCTATTAAAATTCCAATGTCATTCTTCATAAAAATAGAAAAGGCAGTCATGAAACTCATTTGGAGAAATAAGAGGCCCAGAATAGCCAAAGCAATTTTATCAAGAAAAGTGAAGCAGGAGGCATCACAAAGCCAGACCTTAAATTATATTATATTACACAGCACTAGTAACAAATAGCATGGTATTGGCACCAAAACAGGCATGAAGACCAGTGGAATAGAATAGAAGACAGAGTCAAACCCACACAAATTCAGTTACCTCATACTAGACAAAGGTACCAAAAACATACATTGGAGAAAAGACAACCTCTTCAAATGGTGCTGGGAAAACAGGAAATCCGTATGTGTTAAAATGAAATTTAGCCCCTGTCTCTCACCCTGCACAAAACTCAATTCAAAGTGGATTGAGGACCTAGGAATTAGACCAGAGACCCTGCACCTACTGGAAGAAAATGTAGGCCCAACTCTTCCTCATGTTGGCTTAGGAACTGATTTCCTCAACAAGACTCCCAAATGCAAGAAGTAAAATAAAAAATCAATAAATGGCATGGTATCAAACTAAAAATCTGCTTCACAGCAAATTAAGAATATTTTAAATTACCCATTTTTATAGTATGGAAATAATACTGTAATTGTGTGTAGGTCTTGAGTCTTCTAAGGACATTTCCTTCCCTCTTTCCTTCCTTTTTTTCCCCCTTCTTTCTTTGTTCCTTCTGTGCTAGAGATGGAACCTAGGGCCTCATGCATGCTAGACAAGTGCTATACCACTGAGCTATACGTCCCGGCTTCCAACAACCCCTTTGCACCGTTGTGGTGCAAAGCTTTTTGCATTCTCAGAATTTATTAAATAAGATCCATTCATAATTGGTTTAGTTTATTTATGAAGCCAGTTTCCTTTTATGTAGCTTGGTTTTTCAGTCGCTATAATTGAGCCTGCATGTGTATTAATTATTAAACGAAGGCTCTTTTAAACCACACTTGTTTTTATCACATTGATGATTGTGCCTTCTACTCTGGTCACGAAATGGGGCATTTCAAGTTTTATGAAACGTCTTCATGGCTTGTGGATATTTGAGCTAGGACTGGTAATTTTTAGTGCTCCCTTTTAGGGAGGAGAGAGAGATTTGCCAGATTCAGAAAGCTATGAGCTAGATTCATCTTTAGTAAGTAAGCTGTGTCACTTTCCCCATTAAAAACCCAATAAGCTTGTCTAAGAAAAAAATATGCTACCTTAAAATAGACTATAAATTCCTGTATTTAGAAATTTGTAGTTCTGGTTTGCAGAATTGCTGCACCTGCTACCTGGACATTGTTCAGTGAAGAAGGGCTGCAGGTTTCAGAAAATCCTTCCTCAGGAGGATCCAATTCCATAAGATGGCACCAATTGAGGGAGCTGGGATTGGGTCACTTGGGTGCTCTGATTATGAAGCTAATTTCCCATAACTGTGGGGCTTTAGTAACCTGAGTTGTTCCTCCAGCTCCAAGCTATGTTTCCTAGGCAAGAATCTGAAAGGTCATTAGGGAAGCTTTTAGGAATACAGAGATGAAGTGTGAGTCTGGCTTGTTTGGTTTGCTGACACTAATACAGATAAACATTGTTGAGTAATAAATTCTTCACATACTGGAGGGAATAGCCTTGATCAAAGAAAATGGAGGGATGAGCTGGATGCAGTTCCTGTCTGTCCCTTCTGAGCTCTGTGACCTTGGGTGAGTCAAGTCTCACCCTGCCTCCCAGTCCTCATCTATAGATCAAGAACAACAATATTCCCTCAAAGGGTTATGGTGATGCTTAGAGTTGGTGATTTGCCTGACACTGTCTGATACATGGTAAGAAGTAAACAACTGCCATTATTATAATTTATAACAGGTGTGAATTTTTCTTTCTACTCTGGGTCCTATGTTTGGCTTTGCATATGGACAGCCTGGATATTTCTTCTTGGGCCCTCAAAGAATTCTCTCACTCTATAGTATTAGCAAACATGCCAGACATCATTAAAGATTGTAAAAAGGTGTTTGTATGGGGGGTGCTTAATTATCTACCTCTAATGCATATATATAGCTGGTATGTACCTGAATGGTACGCCAGTTGTTAAAATACTGAAATATATAAAATCTGCTAAATAACTGCTGTCCCAAGTCCATCTACCCTCCCCCTTTTTGTTCTAGAAATTCCTGACCCTCTTCTAGACACCACCATGATCTAGAAAAATAAAGAGGCAGTACCTGGCATAGCTGGGGACCTTGGAGCGCTATGCTGTATGGCCAAGGATGGTTGGTGGCTGTCTGATGACGATGTATCAACCTCTCCCAACTAATGATACATATTAGCAACATGGGACTTACTGTTCTACTTCTCACTTGTCCTTATATATGGGGGGCTCTGTGTGCAAGTTGCTCTAAAGTGGGGATATTAATCACAGACAGTTACGTACACTTGAATCAGCCAAAGCTATCTGTAGATAGCATAATACAAAGGGTGAAGTAGAAGTATACTGTTTTAAGGTTCTCATGCTAACATAAAGTAGTATAATATTTTTTGAAGATACAGTATGGTAAGTATGTGTAACATATATATGTGTGTGTGTAACATGTACATATGTAATATATATCACAATAATATTAAATTTTTGTGCACCCTAAAGAGGTCTAAAATACATGAAATAACGACTGATAGGACTAAAGTCTATTTGAAGGACTAATAGACAAAGTCACAGTTACAGGTGTAGATTTCAGGTAATTCCCAGCACAAATGGAAAACTGGTAAAGAGGAATCTTGGATAATACCATCAACCAACATAACCTCACTGACAATAGGGTATATTTTTTACCAAATACACTTGTAATGTTCACCAAAATAGACCATGTTGTGGGCCGCAAGACAACTCTCAATACAATGAAGCAGCTTCACTATGCAGTGATTACCAAGTTGTCTGAGTCTATTGACTCAGAACACAATTTCCATGAGGCAGATTTCTTACTTGCAGATAGCAGGGAACAATAGAAGCCCAAGATTCAGGGTAAGCCAGCTGTCTAAGGCCCAGGAAAGCTACCTACGGAGGATGAAGTCTTGTCTGTGTGTGCTCCATTTGCATCTCCACCGAGGGGCTCAGAAAGCAGCCTAGCTTGGGTTTTATACCCAGGGGTCACATATTGCTGAGCTGAAGTGTTGAAAGACATTATGTTTTCTAGAGGGGACTAGAAAACAATCCTGGCTGTAACCAGTCTCTCCCTGTCTTAGGATGTTGCATTCCCAGCACATTCTACAGTCATTCTTAAGGACTATAAGGAAGGGAAGGGGCGGCTAAGTTGGTCTAAGGGCACTTAAAGAACTGTCCTGCAAATAAATTTGAGAGGACCGAAATCACATAGAGTATGTACTCTAACCACAAACTAGAAATCAACATATCTGAAAAGACCTCAAATACTGGAAAATTAAGCAGCATACTTCTAAATGAGTTTTGGATCCCAAATAAATTATACAGCCCATTAGGAACTATTTTTATTTGAATCAAAATGAAAACATCAAAATTTATGAGAGATAGATAAAGCGGTGCTTAGAAAGAACTACATGGCATTAAATGTTTTTGTTAGAAAAGAAAGTTCTCAAATTTAATAACTTGTTTCCACCCTAAAACACTGAAAAAAAGAAAACTGAACTAAGCCCAAATCAAGCAGAAGGAAGGTGTGTTAGTCATAAGTTTCCAGAGAAACAGAACAAATAACAGATTCACATGATCATGGAAGCCAACAAGTCTCAAGTTCTGCTGGGTGCCTCCGCAAGGTGGAGGTCCAGGAAAGTGGACGGATGGTGGGATAGTTGGTGTGGTTCTTTTCCAAAGGCTGCAGGTCCAAGACCCAGGTAGTGCTGTTACACTTGGCATCTGAAGGCAGGATAAAGCTGACATCTCAGTTCAAAGGACATCAGCAGAAAGAATTCTCTCCTACTGTGGGGAGGGTCAGGGCTTTTGCTCTATGCATGCTTTCAGCTGATTAGATGGGGCCCAACCCATGAGAGAGGGCCATTGGCTTTACTCAGTCTATGGATACAAGTGTTAATCTCATCCAAATTCTCTCATAGTCACACCTGGAATGTTTGCCCAAATATCTGTACACCCCATTGATTCAGTCAAGTTGACACAAATATTATAGAAAGAAACAAAACAGATAACAGATATAAGTCGAATGGACAACTGAGAAATAATGAAGAACATCAATGAAACTGAAGATTTATTCTTTGAAAAGTTCAGTAAGATCAATAAGCTTCTAGGTAGATAATCTAGCTAGATCCTGTTAAGAAATAAAGTACAACATGACAGATTGCTAATATAAAAAAATGAGAGATGTGGTTCAGTGGTAGAGTGCTTGCCCTACCAGGCATGAAGCCCTGGGTTCAATTCCAAGCAACACACACACACACACACACACACACACAAGAACATGGGGACATTTTTATAGATTGTATGGATTTAAAAATGATAAAAGAAATCTTATGAACATCATGCCAATAAATTCAACAACTTAGATAAAATGAATTCCTTGAAACAGAAATTCCCCAAGTTTAATAAAGAAGCTGACCTGATCCAATCCTCTATCTTGATAGGCTGAATTCATAGTCACACACATCCCACAAAGTTTCCCACAAAGAAAACTCCCATCCCAGATGACTTCACAGTTAAATTCAAACAAAAAGTTAAGGAAAAATAATATCAATTTTTCAAAAATCCCTCTGGATAATAGAAGGGGAGGGAAACTTTCCCGGCCAACATTATGCTGATACCAAAACCAGACAAAGACTTTGCAAGTACCACAGACCAAAATCCCCCACAAATGTTGACACCTTCACAAAACTTTAGCAAAATTTTGCTCAAATGAATATGAAAACAATTTTATATTTTAAAAATTATATTCGGACAAAGTGAGTTTTATTCCAGGAATGCAAGGTTGGTATAAAGTTGAAACTCAATTAATTTAATTCACCATATTAATAGACCAATGAAAAATCACTTCATCAGCCATATATATAAAAATGCACATGATAAAATTTAATGCCCATACATGATTAATAATACAAAAATTGAAAACACCCATAGCACACTTGAATGGGAGGAAACCTCAACCTATAGAAGATATCTACAAAAACCTACAGCTAACATTGTACTAATGGTGAAGATTGAATAACTTATTCCTGGGATGGGAGCAAGTTTTCTTACCATTTTTAATCAGAATTGTGCTGGATGTCCTAGTCAGTGCAATAATGGGACAGTAACAGAGAAAACAGAGATGAAACAATACTTTCTTCATTCACAGATGACATGATAATCTATGTGGACAACCTTAAGGTATTTCCCCAAAAAGAAAAGGAAAATAAAAGCTACTAGAACTAACGAATGAAGTTAGCAAAACCACATGCTCAAAACATAAAAATCTATTTTTATATGTTACTAATGAAAAGTAGAAGTAGCATCAAAAAGCATAAACCACCTAGGGATAAATTTAACAAAATATGTGCAAGACCTATATGCTGAAAAGCTTGTCTTGCTGAGAGAAATGAAAGATCTAAATAAAGAGATGTAACAAGTTCATGAGTCAGAAGACCTCAGTGGTGTTAAGGTATGCATTCTTTCTAGACTGAACAACAGACTCGGTGGAATTCTAGTAAGTTCCCATTCCTCCTTTTGCTAAAGAAGTGTGGGAGTCCCTCCAGCCAGGTATTGGTCTCCCCCCTCGGCCAGTGGGGAGGAGGGGATCCCCGGGAGTCTCCGACAAAGACGAGCTGAGAAAGGTAGAGTCGCCTGGCATGAAATCACCGCACATGAACAGGGGAGTTCTGTCTAAATGCAGGAACTGCTTTATTGAGGGGAGGTTACAAGCTTATATAGGGGAAGGGGCCCAGTGGTGTCCTGTTTCTGGGCTAAGAATGCAGAAGTGGGCTGTTCACATGAAAAGTATGGGGCCACTTAGCTAGGGTAGCACGGAAGCAGAGGTCAGCCAATAAGGGTGAGGTGATGTGGCTCTCCAGGCAGTGTGGTCAGCCCTGAGCTGGCTGCTCGGCGGCGCCATCTTGTGGCACGCCCCCACATTTGTCCCCACAAGAAGAAAATATTTTTATTATGATAAAATATGCATAACATAAAATCTACCATTTCAGCCATTTAGAAGTGTTGGGTAAACGACCATTAAGTACATTTGCATTATGCAACCATCACCATCGTTCATTTCAGAACCTTCTCAGTATCCCAAAAGGAAACTCTGAACCCATTAAACACCAACTCCCCCCTGGCAGCCATCATTTTTTTCTGTCCCTATGAATTAGACCATTCTTGGTACTGCATGTAAGTGAAATGACAGTATCTGTCCTTTGTGACTGACTTATTGTACCATGTGTCATAACTCCCCTTCTTTCTAAGGCTGTGTAGTGTTCTGGTGTGTTGATATCACATTTGATTTACCCACCCATCTGTTGCTTCCGGTGTGTGGATGCAAGAACATAAGTGTGGACACGTCGGCTCCAGCTCCTGCTTTCAGTTCTTTGGGGTATATATATCCAGAAGTAAGAGTGCTGTAATTCTAATTACAATAATTCTAATGATAATTTTTGAGGAATCCCCATGCTGTAAAATAGATGGAGCTTGAAGATGTTATGCTCAATGAAATCAATCAGACACAACTTGTGACCCTCCTGCCTCAGCTTCCCGAGCCGCTGGGATTATAGGCATTTGCCACAGTGCCCGGCTCATTATGGATCTTAACATTGCTCATGGGAAGCTAGGAGTAAAACCTTCCATAAACCTTCTCAAATGTCTAGGGCTTAATTCATTATTAAAAAGAAACACTATAGAGGCTGGGATTGTAGCTCAACGGTAGAGCATTTGCCTTGCATGCGTGAGGCACTGGGTTTGATCCTCAGCTCCACATAAAATAAATAAATAAATAAATAAAGACATTGTGTCCATCTACAACTAAAATATATATATATATATATGTAAAGGAGCACTATATCTGCGGAAGAAAAACAACCTCAATGAATCTGCCAGGGAGCCACAAAATGCTGTCTCAGTTGAATAGAACCCTCTTTTGCTTGCTTATCTAGGAATTTCACTTTCTCAGCTACTTTGCAGGCCAGCAACTTCAAAAACCCATCTGTGTTATTGCTGGGTTGATAACAGTGGGAGACATTCCTGGTTGAGGACAAAAGCCACCCAGGAGAAAAGAAACAGGTTACCCTTCCCCTTCATTGATTCTTTCCTAAGCTAACAAGGAAAACATTTTTTCATGTTTTTTTTTTTTCTTTTCTTTTTCCCCTCAAGCTGGAAACTTATTGAGTGCTTACTAGGGGACCAGGCCTTGTGCTAGGTTTTTTATGTAAGCTCTGCGGGGTGGGTGGAGTGGATAGGCACTCATTCTGAAACAGAGCCCCCTTGAAATTAAGAGCCCTAAAATGTTCTTCCCCCCAACTTCCTGGATGTTATTTTCTCCATCTCAATGGAAGGGGAGAAACTTTCCCCAAAGCCCAGGCTATTCCAACAAAAGCTGAAAAACATGAATTGTGATATATTCTCTGGCTAGCACTACTTAGCTAAATCTCCATATGTATATGTCCTGGTTTCTGTTTCTATAAATTGTAACCACTTCTTTTTTTTTTTTTTTTTTTTGGTACTGAGGATTGAACTCAGAGGTACTTGACCACTGAGCCACATCCTCAGCCCTATTTTGTGTTTAATGTAGAGACAGGGTCTCACTGAGTTGCTTAGTGCCTCGCCTTTGCTGAGGCTGGCTTTGAACTCGTGATCCTCCTGTCTCAGCCTCCCTAAATGCTGGGATTACAGGCTTGAGCCACTGTGCCCAGCTATTGTAACCACTTCTTTTCTCTCTCTCTTTTGGTCCTGGAGGTGGAACCCTGGGGCACTCAACCACTGAGCCACATCCCCAGCCCTTTTTTGTATTTTACTTAGAGACAAGATCTCACTGAGTTGCTTAGGGCCTCACTAAGTTGCTGAAGCTGGCTCTGAACTTGAGATCCTCCTACCTCAGCCTCCTGAGCTGCTGGGATTATAGGTGTGCGCCACCACTTCTATAGGACCAGCCAAGACGATATAACTGTTTCTCCTCTGTTTGGGCCAAAACTACAAGTAAATTCATTTTTTTCCTTTTTACCTTCTTTGCTTATTTGTTATCTGTCAGCTGGGATCCAGGTAACAGTTCTACCCACCAAGCTTGCTTTTCTGAACCACAGCATGTGGGTTCCATTGCAGCAAGTTATTGGGGGCATGTCCTTGAAGAGGATATTGGAACTCTAGCCTCTTCCTGTTTCTCTCCTTTTGCTTCCCAGCCACCATGGGGTGAACAGATGTCCTCTGCCATGTGCTTCACCATGATGTACTATGGTGCCACATGCCCAAAGCAAAGGGTCCAAACAACCACAGACTGAAACCTCTGAAACCATGAGCCAAAATAAACCTTTTCTCCTATTAAGTTGATTATTTCAGGTGTTTTGTTACAGTAACAGGAAGGTGATTAACATATATGCCCTTTGAGTAAAGGACTCATTATATTAATAATAATAATAGTAATTAATAAATAATAATAGCACCATTATAGGACAACAATTGTATATCGAGCACTTTATATGTCTTATTTCTATTCATCATAACAGCACGACATGGCACATTATCTTGTTTTCTTGTCCCTTGGGATTTGTAATCTTACTGAACTCTGTCTCTCAGACTTGAATAGGTTTTTGTCATCTGTCAACTTTGTCAAAGCCTCCCTGACTATGTCACCACATCTCCTTCCCTCTACCCTGCAGACCTCTGCTTCTGTGCATGGCCTCTGCCCGTCTTCCTTTTTGCCCTGCATCCCTCTGTGTGTATATCTCCCTCTATCCCTTCTCCTCTGCTGGGACAGTGGCTGCTCCAGGGTTTGCAGCTACAAATGCCTTTGCCTTGAACTTTCTCCCATGTGGCTTCTGAACATGTGTGAGCATTTCTCCAGCCCATAGACCTCTGGAATCATGAGGTCTACATGATGACTTCTGACTCTGCCAGCAAAGTCAGATGCACCCTCCTCCCTCTCCTGAAATTCCCCAGGGGACCTGAATCCTGTCCTGCTTGTCTGTGGCCTGGACTGAAGGTCTGTCTGCGCTCAGGACTCTGAGGGGAGGGGGAGGAGAGAGAGGAAGGAAAGAGAGTAGGGGTTGATTCCCAGCCTCTGGTCTTAGAGAGGTCAAGCCGGGACTTGCTGCTGTGCAGAGTCTGGGTGTGACAGAGGGCCTGATTGGAGACCTTGGCTGCGGCAGGAAGACCTCAAGGGGCCACTGTTGGGTGGTGGGAGCTGGAATCCAGGTGGAGCCTGCCTAGAAAAGCTGGAAGGGCCTCCCAAGGAGCCTGCCTGAGCCTGGTTGGGTGGTCTTCTGCTGCCCGTGTGGCCTAGCTGCATTCCACAGTCACAGCCTCTCCCAGATGTCAGGTCCTCCGTCCCTGGCCAACTGATGGTCTCCAGGAGGGCTCCCTGCGCTCCACTGGGCTCCCGAACCAGGGAGGGACATTGAGTGTCTCCAGAGGTCTTTGAAATTCTTCAAGGAAGAGCTGGCCCAGCGATCTGTCGTTCCCAGGACTTGGACTGGTCATGTGGGCAACTTTCAATTTGGGAGGTGTCTCCAGGTCTTTGGTGGCCAGTGGAGTCCCCAGGCTGCTGATGGTAGTCGCTGAGGAGCAGCAGGAGGATAGTTTGGGGGTGACTGCCACCGGACCCCAGGAGTCCTCCTTCTTCCTTGGGGATGTCAGCTCTGGCTAAAGCCTGTCTGGTTTCCACCTCCCGGGCTCCTGTGGCCTGCATTCAACAGAGAAAGTGAGGTCCCCCTACTCTGTAGTCAGCAGTTCTGGAACAGACCTACTGGGCGTCATGCCCCAGTAGCCATGCTGTGCTAACCTCTGTGAGGGCCAAGAGCCCACTATGTGCAGGCAGTACATCACTAGGAGGCCCACCTGGCAGGATGCCCTCGGGGACCTGCCAGCTGCCCCTCCCAAACCAGGCTACCTCTCAGCTTCTGGGGCTGGTGAAGCTACTAATCTTGCCACGTTTGAACTCATGGTATCCACTGCGCCCAGGGCACCTGCAATTGGCCTGTCACCATCTCTGCTGTGGCCCTTTTGACAGATTCTGCAGATTTGGTGATTGCAGAAGCTGGTGTGCTGGGGGGTGAATATACTGACCATTCCATGAGCCGAGTGTGCGTGAGGACACAGGGACTCCCTCCTGTCCTTATTCCTTCTCCCTACCATAGCCAGAAGAATTGGCCCCAGGCACCTCAGGGAGCCTGAGAAACTTGACCTTACTTTCATTTCTTATCCATGGAGTGTCTGGCCTATCCTGAGAGCAGGAGAAAGAAATGAGATAGTCAAGGCAGAAGCATCAAGTCCAATGTCCTTTTTAATGCAGAGCGCCCTCTACTGCACCTGTCCAGTGGGTAGTCCAGTTCTGCTGGAACATTAGTCCAATACTAAAGAAAGTCTGCAGACACCTCTATTTTGCACATGGTTCCTCTTTAAGTAGCACAGAGTCCTAGAAACAGGATGGTCAAGGGCTCAGACATGTTGCATTTTGATGATATGTATGTACAAGTGCACACATTCATACAAATCATATCAATTGACACAAAATTCAGTGCATAGTAGTGGCAGGTGGACAGATTACCACTCAAAGGAAGGACTATCTCTTAGTTAACAATATCTCACAACAATTGAGACTGCCTGAGTTGGGGCAGTAAGTGTCCAAGAAAGATGCGGTCAACTCGAGTGCTGTAGAGGGATTTCAAAAATTGAGACAGAAATTCCATCTGGGAAACTGAGTTCTGTGGTACACTCTGGAGAAGCATTAGAACCCTCTCCAACATTGCAAGTTCCCAGTGGTAACTACTTAGCCCCCAAGGACTTCCAAATGTGCTATGTTTTCCTGGTGAGCCTTCAAGTTGCACCAACAGCTTTCTTTGCAGGACCATTTTTGGCCATGTTCCCAGGTACCCTGGTCCCATCCTCTGGGTCTGCAGAGACTTATCACTGGGCTTTCTGCACCTCAACACAGGCACATCCACTGTGTCCCAAGTTGGGCTGCCTGGTACTGCCAAATCTGTACAGGAGTCTCAGGAGATAAATAACCTTTTCCCAGTAGGCAACGAGGTCTCATCTGTGTCTTTTTTGGGGGAGGTGGGGGGGCATTATTTCATTATTTCAGGCATAGCCATTTCTTAATGACTGTGAATGGAAATAATCTTGAGAAACCTCAAAGTGGGCCCACTAGTCACTTCTCTTCTTTTGCTGATCTGGATAAAGTCAACATAGCTGCATATGTGACTATATCAAGTACCCCTGGCATGGCTATTACCTCTGGTTCCCGGGGAGGTGCTGACCATGCATACTCCCCAGGAACACTATCCATCCACTGCTCATACCGTCTCTTTTCAAGACAACTGGGAACTTGGCCTTGATTCTCCAGCAGGTGGCAAAATACCATATCCCCAGCAGAGGTGATGCTAGGCTCCCTCTTGGTGTTCCAGCCTGGCTATATCCATCTTCTGAATCCCAAAATGGCCTCTGTACTGTCCTACCACATTTACTAGCAGCTTCTCTCAGGCCAGCATACCCCTCATTCCTTCCAAGACGCATCACCACCAGTGCAGGGGACAGGCTCGCTGTACAGGGGATGTGGATGGGCGTGGGATGCACATCTACATATTTCCTTAGCCAATGAGGAAACCAAGGAGAAGAACTGCCATCTTTCCACTAATGTCTCATCATCTTCCAATCTGAGTAGAACTGGCATAGCTCTGATCCTATAGTGGGTTGTTAGCCAATACTCGATAAATGACCTTTGATTATTAACTTTGTGTCAATATCCAGGACAGCCAAAATAGTTGCAAGGTCCTAGGGGATCAATCTCTGGAGATCCCAATTTGCACTCAAATTTGTACTTTTAACAGACTTCTCACGTAATTTAGATGCTCAATTAAAGTGAAAATTAACTGGATTTAGAAATGATAGATAATACAAATGATTAAGAGGATAGCCAGTGTGGAAATATCACGATTATTTTATTAGACTGTGTTAGTGATGCATTGGACAAAAAGAGAAAAAGGTTTTTGTGTAATTATCAGCGACACTTCTGTGTGTTCTGTGGTATTGTTTAAAGTTCATTGTCTCTAACGGGGCTGAATACAAACTTGTAGATGAGCTCTACATTTGGAAAGTACCATCTACCAAAAATCTGTGTTTTTAGTACACACAAGCCTCTTCCACAAAGACACAATGTGGAATTAACCATAAAAATAAATAAAATTTAAAGAGGGAATACTTCCCCGATGAACAAGAAGAGCATTCCAGCCTATCTCTTGCAGGGAACCCCGAGGGATTTCACTTCAAAAGTATGAATAAAAGCAAAACTTGAACAAATTTTATGATCATATTAAAAATTTGCTTACATTCTATTACATGCTCGTAACTAGAAAAGCCCTTGGAGTTCATCTGATTGTTTCTCTGCCTTCCTTTGACAGATGAGGAAACTGAGGCCCCCGTTGTTTGGCTGGTGGGTAATGGAACCAGGTCTAGACTCTACACTTCCTGATCCTTACTCCCACTCGTTTTCCTGAATACTCACAAAAGTTCCTTCTTTTGTTTTATCATTGAAATGCCACACATTGATTTGAGGAATAACTACAATTTCTTTAATTTTTCTACTATGCCCCAAAGCAATCTACTGACCACAGACCAACTCTGGTTGTACACCTGTTTTTGTTTGGTCCATGAGCTAAGAATGGCTTTTACATTTTTATATGTTGGGGAAAAGAAATCACAAGGAGAATAACATTTCATGACATACACAATCATATGAAATTAAAATTTCAAAGTCTATACAAATTTTTACTGGAAGACAGTCATTCCCATTAGTTACATGTTTTCTATGGCCACGATGGTGCTCAGTGGCAGTTTTCAATATGGTCGGCCCTGTGCAGGTCCACATCCACAGATTCAGCCAAATGCAGATTGAAGATATCTGGAAAAAAGAAAAAAAATTAAAATAATACAATTGAAATACAGTATAACAATAATTCACATAGTGTTTATATTGTTAGATATTATAAGCAATCTGGAGAAATTTAAAGTATACTTGAGGATACGTGTAGGTTCCATATGAATACTATAGCATTTCATTTAAAGGACTTGGGTTTCTGTATCCTGGAAAAGGAAGGGTGGTTCCTGGAGCCAATCCCACGAGGATTCTGAGAGATGATACAAATTGCAACTGAGACTTCATAGCCTGCAAAGGTAAACATATTTATGTTTATTTTGTTTGTTTGTTTTTGGTACCAGGGTTTGAACCTAGGGCTGCTCAGCCACTGAGCCGCATCTCCAGCCTTTTCTATTTATTTATTATGAGACAGGGTCTTGCTAAGTTGCTTCGGGTCTCACTAAATTGCTGAGGCTGGCTTTGAACTTGTGATCCTCCTGCCTCAGCATCCTGCGTTGCTGGGATAACAGTGACAGATCAAGCAGGTGAGAGAACATGGAAGAAAGGACACCAACCACCCCCATTTTGAACCTGCATTTTGAACCTGAAGGAGCCTGCGTTTTCCTTTTGCTCTGGGCTCCGCTAATTAAGTAGCAGGCTCAGCTCTTCTGCAGCATGCCTAACGATTTTATCGAACAACTCCAAGAAGCTATTTGTCCTCATAGAAGAGTGTTATCACATAAAAAGGGAGATAAGTTACACTTGTATTGACTCTTTTGTTTGCATTCCAGAATTAACATTTAAAATATATATATATTTTAATATATATATAATTATATATATTATATATATACTTTAATATATATATAATATATATATTTTAATATTGGAGAGAATAAAAGTAATCCTTTTCTTACCCATCCCAAGATTCACTCTGACACCTCTATGACAAATGATAGATTAACAAGAGAAAAGCGATAAGAAATTTATTTCAAGTGTCCTTAATTCCTTTAGAATTGAGGAATCAAAGACCCAGGGAGAACTCTCTTTTTATGCAAAGTCTGATCAAAGATGAGGAAAGTTGTTGAGAAATGTGATCAGAAGGGTATGATCTATGGTGGTAAACTGGGGGGCTCTTTAGCAAGGCTTGTTCCTTCAGATTCTTCCTGGCCTTTGTGGTAGCATTTCCTCTTTGTGGGTACAAGGCAGGACAGCTGTCACATGAGGGTCTTATGACTTACTCTTAGGGGATATAGGTCAGAGAGGGACCTCTCAGGGTTTTATGGCTTGCTCTGGGGAAGAGGAGTTCTAGTTTCTATGACCCATTGGGAAAGGGGATGAGGGAATGAGAAAAGAAGATATGAGAATGTCAAAGGAAGCTTTTTGCTTCTCAGACATTCTCAATATCCTTGGTTTCAAAGTACGCAGCATGCCAAGGTGCTATTTTTTGAAGTATCATGTTTTGAGCCCTGACAATATCTAACTGATCAAAATGATCGTCCCCCTCAGGAGCGCAGCACATTTATATTGTACACTTACATAATCAGAAAGCCCCCAGAATCTCATTGCCACAAAGCCCTTCAAGGTGGTTCTGATGCAGCTGGCTAAGTCCTAGTTTATAGATTAACTCTCAAGAATTACAATCTTATTCATTTGCTTAAAGCAATCAGGTTTTCATACACTCCATTTGCTATGGTTTGAACTCATCCCTCGAAAGTTTATGCATTGGATACTTCATCTTCAAATTCATAGGCAGATGGTATGTTGAAAGGGGGCCTTGGGAAGTAATTAGGAATTGGCGAAGTCTTGAAGGTTGGTACCTATGATGGCATTAGTGGCTTAATAAGGACAGGAAGAGAGCTGAGCATGGTGGGGCATGCCTGTAATCCCAGTTACTTGGGAGGCTAAGACAGGAGGATCTCCAATTCAAGGCCAGCCCAGCCAACTTAGCAAGATGTTGCCTCAAGAAGGGCTGGGGATCGAGCTCAATAGCTCAGTGGTAAAGGGCCCCTGGGTTTAATCCCCAGTACGAGAGAGAGAGAGAGAGAGAGAGAGAGAGAGAGAGAGAGAGAGAGAGAAACATATGGATCTGAGGTAGTGAGTTTGCTCTGTGGCAAAGTGTGATGCCTGCCACCATGGAGTGATACAGCACAAAGGCCCTCACTAGATGCTGGTGCCATGCTCTTGACCTTCTCAAACTTTAGAACTGTGAGCCAAATAAATCTCTATTCTTTTTTTTTTTTTGGTACCAAGGATTGAACTCAGGGGTACTCGACCACTGAGCCACATCCCCAGCCCTATTTTGTGTTTTATGTAGAGACAGGGTCTTATTGAGTTGCTTAGCACCTCGCTGTTGCTGAGGCTGGCTTTGAACTCACGATTCTACTGCCTCAGCCTCCCAAAGTGCTGGGATTACAGGCGTGCACCACCGCGCCAGGCTTAAACCTCTATTCTTTAGGAACTACCCAGTCCCAATTATTTTGTTGTAGCAACAGGAAAGCGACTAAGACATCATGCTGCTTCTTAAAAAATTCAGATCTTTGAGACAAATATTTAATTAGAGATTGGAGGTAGCTGAGCAATGAATTGTCTAGAAAAGAATTATTTCATTTGTTCCTTACAGGACAAGGTGTATATAATGAGTAGAGAAAGTTTCTACTGGTGAAAGACCTAGATGGCTAAACACAATGTACCTTTAAAAAATGCATTATGTTTAGTTGAGTTAATTTTAAAAGTTATTTTTATACTGGGACAAAGAGCAAGAAGACTACATGCTGAGTGAGTCTTCTTCATCCAGGACATGTTCCCTGCTGTAATGTTACAATTGACCTTGACCTCCTGGGGTCCTGGGGTGAGTTCCTATAATTCTTTAGACAAACATTACTTTTCTGCAAATTAAACATCACAGCAAGTTACATGTTTTGAGTTATTTGATACACAAGCATTACACACTGATGTTATCCGAGAGTTGCCAGATGTCCTGGGTTCTATAAGCTTGGGTTGGGGATGTAGCTCAGTGGCAGTGTGCTTGCCCAGCATGCATGGGGTCCTGGGTTCAATCACCAGTCACACACACACACAAACACACACACACACACAGGATTTTTTTGCTCCTTGCTTTTACCCACGCTTTCATTAAATTCATGAACATCATCCCTCTCTCCCATACTATTTTAATTAATACTCAATACTAGGGATGAAAAATACATTATCTTAGTATTTTGGTATCAGAAGAATAGTGCATTTTTATAAGGGTTTATATATACATTGTGTAATCAACAAATCAGGATATATAATCTGTAGTTACTACTTACGTTTTGTTGTTGTTGTGAAAACATTCAGTCTTTTCTTCTAGCTATTTTGAAATATATAATACCATATTGTCAACTACAGTAATCCTATGACCCCATGTGCCATAGAACACCAGGACTATCTTCTATCCGCTTGCCTGTACTTTTGAAATGGCACTTTCTAAATACTGTCTCTTCTACCCTATAAGCTATATGGGGACAAAGAGATGTGAAGAAGTCACATTTTGAATCCCATCACCTTGGTATAGGAAAGAGTTTCTGGCATATCACAAGAACTCAAATGGCCCGTTGATAACTTCACACACACACACACACACACTCACACACGCTCACGTTAATGTGGTGAGGGGGCATGATCAACTATCACTATGATACTAAGAGCTGGAGAGGATAACCTAGTCCCAGTAATAAATTGATTGCTTGATTGACAATTAATCCATTTATTCTTCCAACAAACATATGATACACACGTATCATGTGTCAGACATTTTGCCATAATTCAGATACAGTCTTTGCCTTCATTAGTTAGAATTTCCAATTAATGGAAGAAAATGAAAAAATAATTTCCCCGATAAATGTAGCAGCACAGGTTGTGATAAGATTTGGGAAGGAAAATTATACTAACTAAGGCTGTTTTATGAGATAACAGAAATGCGTAATGCTTTCAGGGAGGTATTTTTTAATACAAAGAAAACATATTCACATGGTCTCTGACCTCTGATTAAAATGGGCAGAAGGAAGTCTAATCTCAAAATCTTTCTCCCTCTAAAACCTAGCAGAGTGAACAACTGGAGTAAGAGCAAAAATTCGTAAGTAGCAATAAAATGAAGGCAAGGGCTGAGGCTGGGAATGAAGCAGGAGATGAGAACCTCGGAAACTCTGCAGCTCAGTCTGGTTTCCCTGCACCCCTCACTGTGCCTTCTGGCTGGGAGAACCTAGTCAACGGATCATGACAAGTGACCCTTGCCCTGTAGGGAGGAGGAAGACAGCAGCTGGTCACAGATGAGATCGTGCTTGAAGCAGGATCTCATGGAGGACACTCCATGTCTCCTGGAGGACACTCGAGGAGGGCTGGGCTATGCATAATGTCACAGGTTAGAGGTCAAATGTGGAGTCTGGCCAGCAAAGAGAAAGAGTGGCTGGACAAAGAAGAAAGCCAGGTAATGTCCCAAAGTCAAGAGAAGCAGGTGTGCCAGGAGGAAAGATCTATCTGCTAGATGAGACCACTGGATGTTTCTTCCATGGGGTGAGGATCCCACTGGATCTGGCAAGATGGAGGTAATGAGTTCTGAGCTGTGAGAGTCTCAATGAAGTCAGTCCAGCAAATGACTCTCAGACTCTTTAAAAGTCACCTGACCAGTGGGGTCACATTGCCACCAATTCATAGTGCTTGGCAGAGATATCTCAAGGCTGTCCACTGAGACGATATTGCAAGCATCATTCATGATTACCTCCTGTAAGTGGGATTGGATGATCAGTATCTGCGATGTGTCATGCATTCTTATTCTATATGCACCTACAGTTTCCTCTTCCACTGTTTTCTCAATGTCTCTATCCAAGACTCACTTCTACTCTCTCTCTCTCTCTCTCATATGAAGAATCTGAAAATCTAGGATGGAAAAAACATGTCTATGGTGAAGAAAACCCCAATGTCCACACCAGTTTGCCATTACTGACAGCTGACCTCTCTCTTTTAAAAGTTCCTATTCTTCTTTAGTCTTCACATTCTCCTCTCAGCTTCAACCAGGCCCAGCCTGCAGATTTTGTCTTTCTTGAGTTAAGGTTGCTTGCTGATTCTGGGTGAATGATCTGGGGCTCATGGGGCTGAAGTGTTTTCTGAAAGGTATCATCATCTCTAGAAGGCAGGACATGAGCTGGCAGGATGTGTAATCCTTTATCCATTTGGTATCAATATTTCTGGTCGTTGTGTGTGTTCCTTTTGTTAGCTTTCAAAATCATGAATTATTATGAACTATCGAAATAAAAAATACAGAGATGAATTTCCAATAAAGAAACTTTTATTTGATAATAAAGAATAGTGTGAACTTTGTCAGAATCAAAATGGAGTCACTTGTGCCAACCCTAACAAAAAAAGTAAATAAAGCTGAGCAGTTATGAAGATAGTGTTCCTAGTCACCATGGCCTGACAATGATTATCACAAAAGGTTATCAGAACCACAAGCTTGCACAGAGGCCACTGTAACCTTATACCAAAAAGTATTTCTACAAGGACATCTGCCCAGCAGCTGTCTGTTCCACCTTGGGCTGGTTGCCACTCTCTTGTTTCAAAATATATATGGTAATGCCTGTAATCCTAGGCACTAGGGAGGCTGAGGCAGGAGGACACCAAGTTCAAGACCAGCTTCAGCAACTTAGAGAGACCCTGTCTCAAAATAAAAAATAAAAAGTGTGGGGGATGTAGCTCAGTGATAGAGTACCCCAGTACCAGAGGGAAAAAGAGATATAATCATCTCATTTCTGCTTCAACCTCCATGAATATGCTCATAGTTTACTATGGCATGTGTATTCCTATTGCAATGCTTTGACATTCCCAAATAAATATCAGTATTCTTTGTAGAGTTATTTGTGTTTTCAAAAAAATTTGACAATAGGATTGCAATTCGGGACACACATGTACAAGTTGGGGTGGCCTCTATTGCCTGAGGAACAAAGGAAAGGTTGGGGTTTTATTAGGAAAATAAAAAAGCTATGTGAGGTTTCTTTTCATTGAAAGAAAGGTCATTGGCACTCCTGGTGTTATGCAGGAGCTGGTGAGCTCCACCTGGCAAGTGGTTGCAGTTACTGGGTAAAACTAGTTCTAGTTTCATTGCATTAGACTTGCAAGTCAATTGTTAGTCAAGTGTTCTTGCATAAGTCTTTAGTCATCCCAGTGTTGCTAACTGTGCCTGTAATAGTTTCTGTTGTCAGGCAAATTGTGAGTGAGATCGCTCCCTCCCTGGCCTTCGCCAGCTCCATTTATCAGGGTTTGCCACAGTGGCCCATTTTGAATCTGGCCATGTTCACATAGGCAAATTACACACATTACTCTGCATTGACAGAACAGTTTTTGTTGTATTGATTTATGTTTTCCTTCCATCCATCTTTCTGTTTCTCTTCTCCATTTCAAGAAGCTAACAGATTACTTTGGCAGAAAGTAGAAGTTAACTCCAAAGTCCGCATTTTCCTGGTTTTTATTTACATAGTTTTTTTGGAACTGCATCTTGCTCCCAGGGGAGAGAAAGCCTCAGAGGGCACAGGTTTAGGGGGTTCCCCGTCTTATCTAACATTCTTGTGTCCCAAGAATCTCAGGAGGATCAAGGACACCTGACATTTGGAACTGTTCAGGGACTCTGCTATCATCAGTCTTCCAAGAGTGACTGAGAAACCTCAGTGAATTTCTAGGACAGAGGCATGAGCTCGTTCTGGGCCACTGGTGTCCCAGAAGTGCCAGGGCTGATAACTGCTGGACCCTGCTCTTTGTCTTGGCCCCAGGTACGACCCTGGCACCATTTCATTTCTCTGGAATCAGGAAAAAACCCTAAGAATGGCTGAGGGTGTGTTTCCTTCTAGCCCAGGGAATTTGAACATTGAGCCCAAATTAATCTGATCTAAACAGTATGTCAAGAATGCATTTTTTTGGCACACTCAGATTTGAAGTCTAAATATAGTTATGCATGTCACACATTGTGTTAATTCAAAAACATTAAATTACAGTCAGTTCTTGATTTTGAGGCCCACAAAAACGGGTAGCACATAGACCTAGAACCTGTAAAGCCAGATGACCAAAAGGAGGCAAATTAAAACCGCTGGGCAAGCCTTTATTGGAAATAGGCTCTGGGGCTAAACTCTTCCATCCATCAGAGTGTGTCCGGGAGAATCACACACGTGTTCCTCAGTACAGAAAATTTTAAAAAGCCTGGTCAGGAAGGGGAGGGCTTAAGGCAGGAAGAGAAGGTCAGAGGATCCTGCTGAGGTCAGAGTCCTTCCTGGATGAGTCAGGAAAAGCCTATTGATTGACAGGAGGTGCCTCTGCTGCTGACTCAGTGGCTGCTCCTCTCTGCATGCGGTCTGCTTCCTTCCCACAGCTGCCCCGGCGGCCCCTAACCAGACACCCTGAACCGACCTAACAGAACCTACTTCTAATTCCAAACTGCTTTTCTTTCTTTAAGCCTTTTTCTTGTTAATTTAAACTAATAATTGAAATATTTTATTTTGTATTTGTCTCCTTTCTCCTGTTGCGAGTTAAAAATCACAGCTAGTCACTTTGGAAAATAGTTTGGCAGTTTCTTATTAAGTTAAATATGCACTTTGTGTTCCGTTGATCTCACTCCCAGGTATTTACCCCAAAGAAATGAAAACACACGTCCACACGAAGGCAGGTGCTTGAATGTTTATAAGAACTTGATTAATAATAGGCAAGGATGGGAAAAAACTCGAATGAACAGTGGGTAACTGAAACTCAATTAGCTATATCCATACAAGGGAAATCTGCTCAGCACACAGAAGAATGTATTGTGGATACTGTAGCTGCATGGATGCATCTCAAAGGTACAATGCTAAGTGCAAAAAGCTAGACCCAAAACAGTGCTCACTTCTGTAGAACAGTTACTGACCTTGGAATGATGCAGAGATGGGCATGGCTCCTGTGCAGGGATGACTAATTCATGAAGTGTTCCATATTTTTTTAAAAAAGTACATACTATGCGATTCCACTAACATACAATTTTTAAATATATATTTTTAGTTGTTGATGGATCTTTATTTTACTCATTTATTATTTATATGTGGTGCTGAGGATCAAATCCAGTGCCTCACACATGCTAGGCAAGTGCTCTACCACTAAGCTACAGCCCTAGCCCCCAATTTTTTTTAAATAAAGGAAAACCCCAGTGATAGAGAGCAGAATGGTTACCAGGACTGCAACTGGGTAGGGGAGAGGAATGACTACAAAGAGACACCAGGGAACTTTTTGGGTGCTAGAATGTTCTATATTTTGATTGTGGTGAGGGTGGCACCACTAGGTGCATTGGTCAGAACTCCTCAAATGGTGTACGTGAAACTGGTGAATTTCATCATATGTAAATTACACATCAAAAGAGCCCAAGTTTGAGACCAGCCTGTGCAACCTAGTGACATCCTGTCTCAAAATTTAAAAAATAAAAAGGAGTAGGGATGTCATTTTAGCTCAGCGGCAGAGTGCTTGCCTAGCATGTGCAAGGCCAGGGGTTCAATTCCCAGTACTAGAGAACAAGCCATAAGGTGGAGTAAAGAGAAAGTCATGAAGGTAACAGATAGCAGGTAGACAAGAGTGTGGGAACATGAGTTTAAAGGGTTAACACTACAGCCCGAGCCTGCTAACTCTCAGCACTGAAGCACCCACACAAGGCCTTCGTGAGCCAGCTCTTGTTTAAAAAGGGAACTGTATGTTCCAACACTCGACTAACAAGTCCTGATATGTTCAGGACTGTTCTTCCTTCTCAGGGCTGAACAATACAGGACCAAAAATTCCTCCACCAATAAAAAGAATTCGAGCAACCTTGATTCAGGCCAGACTGGATAATAAGGGCCTCTGTAACCTTAATGAAAAACCCAAGTGACTGAGAGTTGCCTTTAAGTAGAAACATGAGCCCTCAAGCTTCAGAAATCTGATACAACCTGTCAATCAAGAGCTAGGAGTGATGCTTGAGCAGGACTCTAGAAATTTCCCTTTCTGCACAATAGAACTGAGCTTACAAAGAAGTGAATGGTTGGTTGTTGTTCTTTCTGGAAGGACCCCATTCTCTCCCTTGAGAGTCTTTTCCCCTTTCTTCTTTACCTTCTAATAAGCTTTGCTAAACTTTCCCTAAGTCTCCTGTCTTGCTCGAAATTCTCTCATGCGAGAACACAAGAGCTGAGAACACAACACAATCTCCAGTAGATCTTATCTCTGGTATCAGAAAGATTGACTGACTGGTCTCTGAATGCCTGTAAAAAGGATTCGCTAGGAGCCGGGCGCGGTGGCTCACGCTTGTAATCCCAGCACTTAGGGAGGCTGAGACAAGAGAATCGCGAGTTCAAAGCCAGCCTCAGCAATGGCGAGGCACTAAGCAACTCAGTGAGACCCTGTCTCTACATAAAACACAAAATAGGGCTGGGGATGTGGCTCAGGGGTCGAGTGCCCCTGAGTTCAATCCCTGGTACCAAAAAAAAAAAAAAAAAAAA
>PVHX01015507.1:0-46453 GCA_004024805.1 Geosciurus inauris
TGAATTTAATAAACTAACACATATTCATGAAAAAAATCTATAAAGTAAAAATAGAGGGAAATTTTCTCAATTTTATAGAGGATATCAACAAAAATAATTATCCTACCGATCAGAAACAAGGTAAGAATATTGCCTTCACAATTAATTTTCAACATCATAGCAAATGCAATAAGACAAGAAAGGAAACAAAAGGTATAAAAACTGTGGAGGAAGAAATACAAGTGTCATTGTTCACATATGACACACTTGTCTATGTAGAAAATCTGAAAACAAAAAACTCTTGATAATACGAAATTGCAACATAGTTACAGAACACACAAAAAGTCGATTGGTGTCCTATAATACCATCAGTGAACAAGTGGAATTTGAGATGAAAAACACAAGGCTGCTCACATTAGTACCCCCAAAAATGAGCTACTTAGGTGTGAATCCAACAAAATATATCAAATACCTATATGAGGTAAACTACAAAATTCTGATCATGAAAAGCAAAGAAGAACTAAATAAATGAAGAGAGATCACAGGTTTATGAACAAAAAACTCAATATTGTCAGTTCTTCATAATTTGTTCTATAAATTCAATGAAATCCCAATCAAAATCTCATAAAAATATTTTGGAGATATCAGCAAACTCATTCTGATGTTCATATGAAGATGCAAAAAGCCCCAGAAGAACCAATGCAACATTTAAACCCAAGATCACGATGGAGAACTGTCAGCACTCCACTTTCAAACTCAACTATCAAGACAGTATGACGCTGGCCAAGGAGCAAATAACAGATCGATGTGGCAGAAGAGTCCAGGAATAGGCCCACCCACATACAGTCAACTGAACTTCAATGAAGCAGCGAGGATAACGCAATGATGAAAGATGGGCTTTTCAACAAAAGGTGTATGACAACTGGAAATCAATGTGCTGGAAATGAATATAGACACAGATCTTATGCAATGCACAAAAATTAACTACAAAAGACTACACACCTAAGCATGAAACACAAGACTACAAAACTCCTAGAAGAACACACAGGAGAAAAGTTCAGCCACCTGAGTGTGGCAACGATTCCTCAGTTGCAGCCCTGGTGTCCCATGCCAGGAAACAGCTGCGAGGCTGGGCTCCTTCACACTTTGAAGTGCCTGCTGTTCACCAGCATTTCTTTCTTTTTTTTTTTTTTTTTTTGGTACTGGGGATTGAACTCAGGGGCCCTCAACCACTGAGCCATGTCCCCAGCCCTATTTTATGTTTTATGTAGAGACAGGGTCTCACTGAGTTGCTTAGCGCCTCACCATTGCTGAGGCTGGCTTTGAACTCGCGTTTCTCCTGTCTCAGCCTCCCTAAGTGCACCAGCATTTCTTGTTGCTTGTGTTCTTGATTGTTGCCATTCTGACTGGAGTGAGATGGAATTTCAGTGTAGTTTTAACTTGCATTTCTCTAATTGCTAGAGATGTTGAACATTTTTTCATATCTTTATTGACCATTTGTATTTCTTCTTTTGAGAAGTGTCTGTTCAGTTCCTTCACACATTTATTGATTAGGTTATTTGGTTTTTTGATGTTAAGTTTCTCCTTGTTATATATCCAAAGGATTTAAAATAAAGATGCTATAGTGACACAGTTCTATCAATGTCTATAGCAGCACAATTCTCAATAGCTAAACTGTTGAGTCAGCCTACGTGCCCCTCGATAGATGAATGGATAGAAAAAAATGTTATATCTAGATACACAATGAAGTAGTACTCAACCATTAAGAAAAATGACTTTATGAAATTTGGCAGTAGAAGTATGGAACTGGAGACTATAATGCTAAGTGAAATAAGCCAAGCCCCCCAAAACAAAGGTTGAATGTTTTCTCTGATATGTGGGAGATAACCAACAATAAGGAGAGGGAGGGGATGGGAAAATGAAGGACAGTGGGATGAATCTGACATCCCTTTCCTGAGTACGTACTGTGAATACACCGCAGTGACTCTCGCCACCATGAACATCCACAAGAATGGGGTTCTAATTAGAGTAAGATATATTCCATGCTTGTATAATTGTATCACCATGGATTCTACTGTCAGGTATACCTAAAAAGAACCAATTAAAAATGTTCCTGCTCTTCAACAGACATGGTGGAGTGACTGCCAAGGCAAGCCACCGACGGGAGGAATAATGGCAAAAGACACCCAGTAAAGCAGAGATGTCCAAAATGTCCAAGCTCACCAACTCCTAGAACTCAGAACCCTTAAAATCCAGTAATAAAGCCACAAACAACCCAACAAGGAGATGAGCTGAAGGTGTTAACAGAGGTTTCACCAAGGAGGATATCAAGATGGCGCATGGGCTCATTGTAAGCATGGCCAGCCCCGCACATCATCAGAGAAATGTAAACTGAAGCAACCGTGAGACACCGTGGTCGTCCTGCAAGACTGGCCAAGGGCCACAGTGCTGACAAAGCCGAATGCAGGCCAGATGTGGGCCAAGAATTGCTCACTGATTGCTGGTGGGAATATAAGAGGTCACTCTGGAGGACCCTTCGGCGGCTTCTCAAAAGGGCGCATCTGTTACTGTACAATGCTGCATCACACTCCTCAGAACTTACCCAAGTCAGCTGAAAGTCTGGCCCCCAGAACATGCGCATGGGTGTTCATGGCCGCTTCGCTCGTAATGGCCAACGCTTTGAAGCAACCAAGAGGCCTTTCAGGAGGTGGATGGGGAAGTAAAATGTGGCATCTCCAGATCCTAACAATGGGGTAACATTCAGTATTAATAAGAAAGAAGCCATCAAGCTGTGAAAGCACCTTAAATACCTATTAGTACGTGAAAGAAGCCAGTCTTAGAGGGGGTGTAGTGCATGATTCCAAATGCATGGCATTCTGGTAAAGGAAAACTGAAGACAGTGAACAGACCCATGGTTGCTAGGGGTCGGTGGGGAGAAGACATGAGTAGAAGCAGCAGAGAGGAATTTTAGGGCAGAGAAACTGTCTACATGGCATTTATATGGTGGATACCTGTCGTTTGTATTTATCCAAACTCTTAAACTATACAGCAAGAAAGCAATGACCCCAAATACAGACTATGAACTCTGGGTTCATCCATCATATCAAATGTACCACTCTGGTTATGGATGTTGATAGTGGAGGCTGCACTTGTGTAGGGGCAGCGGGGACATGGAATCTCTGCACCTCCCACTCAAATTTGCTATGGACCTAAAACTTTTCTGAAATATAAATTTCTAAAAAGATTGTGGCAACCTTCAAAGTTTCTACAGAACCAACCGTTTGAACACAAGTCCACAAGTATCACCTGGGAAATTGTGATTGCAGCATTGATCCCTGCCAAAGCACATTAGGAGACATGTCAAGCCTCCCAGGCCCAAGGGGAGGACAGAACACACCATGAAGACATGGTCATTTGGGTTGGAACAGAACCCTTGTTGTCTGAAGTCACAGAGTCACATCAGATTATAAGAATCTCCACGGGCAGCAGAAAATGGACATGAAAACAACGTAAAAGAAGAGGAGGCAAAACAGAGGGAAGGAGCGCACCGTGGGCCTGTACTGCAGAAGGAGAGAGCACGACTCTGTTTCCTTGGGCACATCATACACACGGCTGCTTTGGCAAAATTGTATGACTTTTGATGAAAAATACTTCTTTATTTTGTCAGCACATAGGGAACACTGGCTAAGCAGTTTTCTCTGGATGGGATGCTCTCAGAACAGAAGCTCTGGTGCCCCGGGGCTGGTCACTTGCAGCCAGAGAGAACCCTCAGTAGCAGCTCCCTGGTACTGCTCGTACACAAGCCTCCTAGAGCAGGGCACAGACTCCAGTGAAGGCCAGAATCATCTGGAGCACTTGTTAACTCCACACTGGGTCTGCAGCCTTCCCTGTGTGTTATTCTGCTTTGCTGCTTATATCTGATCATAAACGGCATGACTTCCACAACGGGTTACTTATCTTCTCATCCTTCCGGAAGCTGAAGTTAAGATCAAGGTGCATGCACATCCATCCCTGCTGCAGGCCATCCTCCCAGCTCCTAGACAGCCACCTTTGTGCTGTGTGTGCACAAGTGGAGCCAGTGAGCTCTCTGGTCTCTTCTCAGGAGACCTCCTATTAAATCAGGACCTCACCCTATGACCTCGCTTGACCTAAATTTTGTCCTCGGAGGCTCTGTCTCCAGTTTCACATGGGGATCAGGTTTCAACCTGTGAATCTAAAGGTCCACACACTGTCAATCCTCCAGGATGGAGCCAAATGTCAAGGGGAGCCTGCCATGTGCATGTTCAATGGGCACCTCAACTGAATCTCCTGGCAAACTCACGCAGAGATTTCCTAGAGAACAAAAATTATGGGTTAAAAAGTGAGAAAAACTGATACAAGTTCAGCTCAACATCTAGCTTGTGACACCATTTAACCTAATCAATTTTATAAACCTTGAGTTCCTTAGTTTTCAAATAATAAAAACACTATCCAACCTGTTTAATCAAAAGGGAAATTCCGCCTGCCCAAATGCAGTATCAGAAGCTAGTAAAGTGAAAGGAATTAAACCTGGTGCAAGTAGCTTCTTCAAAACCTGACTGTGAAAACTAAGGATGTAATTAGGCGGACACTCTTGGGTGATTGCATGACTCACACCTCGGAATTAGGTGTTGCTTTTATTTCTCTACATGGACTGGTAAAGAAAGTCCACCTCATTCCCCAACCAGACAGGGAGACCAAAACAAGACTGTCTGGGGACAGGCTGAGTAACACAGGCCAGGCCCGTTCGCTGGGGTTCTCACTAGTGAGACTCTGGCCTCTTCAGTCCAATGGAAACAATTTGCATTTCTGTTCCATGGCAGCTTTCCATTCTTAAAAATGAAGCCATCTCAAGCAGTATTCTCCATGCCCAGGAGGCAAATGATATTTTCTATGATTTATAGAAGATATTCTAGAAAGGACACCTGGGCCACTCTGGTGTGGCTACTAGGGTGCCTGGGCTTAGCAGCTGCCCCTTATCTCTACCCATTAAGTTGCTCTATCACGTTAGATGAGCACCTGTGATTTGCTGGGTTCTCTGCTAGAAATGGAAATGCATGGAGAGGCCAAGCCCCTCCTCTGACATGGCTCTTGGGCCCAGAAGAACAACATATGCAATCAATCACAAAGCCAATTACAGCACAATGTGAGTGTTGCCATGGTGTGCTGGACAGAGATGCAGGAAGCCAGGGACCACAGGCAAAGTTCTGCCTGAGACAGCCAGGGAATGTCTGCAAGTGCAGGTTGAGTGAAATACATGGTTTTATTAAAACCCCATGTTATTCAAAATTGAGTAAGTATAAACTCAGTTAACTTCCAGTCTGGGATGATTGCTATAGACGTCTACATTTTATGAACAGCAACAAGAACAAAACACAAAGAGCTACTCCCTTTGCAGGGCTTGCATGCTGTGAGCAAGATACCCCAAACCACACAGCTGGGCTGGCGATGGCAGCATGCACCCAGGGCCGAGCACAGTGGCACATATCTATAATCCTAGCAACCTGGGAGGCTGAGGCAGGAGGATTGCAAGCTCAGAACCAGCCCCAGAAACTTAGTGAGACCTTGTCTCAAATGAAAAGTGCTGGGTATGTAGCTCAGTAGTAAGGCATCCCTGAGTTTAATCCCCAGTAACAAAAAATAAAATAAAAAATAAATGAACATGAGGCAGGAGTTACTGTGTACTCTGTCCTGGGTTGTGTATTTCTTCACTGCAGGCTTAGAGCTATCAACTCAAAAGTCTGCTGGCACTAAGCTCAAATATTTACACATCCAATTATTTTAAAAATATCCCAAACTAGCAGACTTTGGGCAATTTAGAGGCTGCTTGCTTTGCTGTTGCAGAACCTCATGCAACAGCTGTTACCCTTTGATAAGATGGGCCTTGGAGTTCTAAGATGCCGTCTTGGGCTCAGTTTGGCCCCCCAACAGTCATATGTTGAAGTTCTAACACCCAGGAGCTCAGCATGCCGCTGTATTTGAAGATAACTGCTTTAAAGAGATAATTAAGGTTAAATGAGGTTATATGAGTGGCCCTAATCCAATATGACTGGGGTCTTTTTAAAAGGCTATTAGGACAGACATATGCAGAAGAAGAAGACCATATGGAGACCCATGCAGGGGAAGATTCCATGTGCATGTCAAGGAAGGAGAGTGCCTAGAGGTCTGCATTGACCTTGGACTTCTAGTCTCCAGTATCAAAAGCAGACATGTCTGTGGTCTGACCTCAGCCTGTGGGGCTGTTATGATGGCAGAGCTGATTGCTGCTGTCTCCAAGCTGCTGCTGCCCTTGGGGGTCATTTGGCCAGAGTCCACCCACCCTCTGTGCTGCTAAACAATACTACCAAGACTTCAGGTCTGCTCTGACACCCCTTGCCGTGTGTTCCTACCTCTCCTCCCCTTCTGGGTGGTTTGGTTGGGCTCAGGCTGAGGTACCCGCAGGCCTGGTATGCATTGCAGCAGCCTCTCATGTGGTACCTTCTCCTCCATCGTCCCCCAACCCCTGAATCTCCCACACAGTGTCTCTGGTCTTTGCGAATCTGTGTCCACCAAGGACGTACCTCTGCATTTGGGTACACTCAAGCAAACTTGCTGTTGATCAACCCAGGAAGTATTGATTTGGTTATTTTTGGTATGAAACTGCAAAATTATTTCCTAGGTTTATAGCAGTTCTAGGATGAATACCATGTAATATTTGTTATAAAAATATGAATCTCATGCCTCAAAATTACAAATTCAGTGTCCTAAAATGCTACAAGTAGTGAAATGAAGTATACCAGATATGGTTCAAGATTTGAAAGACTATTTGGATTTGGATCTCTGCTTTTTCTGCATTTTAATGTAAATCAAAAATTCAGATGATGCTGTGGGTTTTTCCTATAAGAGGCTGTTCAAATGAAATAAATAAAAAAATAACTATACATTCCCATTATACAAACCAATTAAGTTTAAGAGACAAAATGACCATAATACAGTTCTGCAGGTGCACTGTGAAACACTGTGTTACGGAACGATGTTAGACTGTTGTAATGGAAACTGCCCTGCAAGGACAAGCGTGCCTGGCTTTGAGCATGGATTTTGATGACTGCAGACTCCCTGTCAGTGTTGTCCTGGGTGATGGTGGATCCTGCAGGGCGACAGCCTCTTCATCTATACCACGAGGATCGTACAGAGCACGGCTTCACAGTCGTGGGTTCGGTTAGATGCATGTGCAATGCTCCTGGCAAGTCACTGTGCCATAGAAAGTGCTTAATGACTATTGATTTCTAACTCCTGTCATTACTTTCTAAAGCATTTTCATTGCATAAAGTTGATACCAAATATTTATCATATATTTAACATGCATGAGACTTAAACCACCTAAGGGCCAGTATGCTATTTCAAACTAGATAGTGGGCATGAATATATTTTAACAAAGAAACAGATTTGGCATATGAAGACTTTGTCCTAGAAGGGCTATTCACATAATAAAGAGGGCATCTCAATCTTTCCAGTAATTGCTATCAAAGCCAAACTTTAATACACACAGAAACATGTAGTTCTGAAAGGATAATGGATAGTATGTATTCAATAGTTGCCCAATACAGAAGTCACATATATTGTATAGTTCCTACCATTCACACTGAAGAGGAGCTTATTTGCCTTCTAAGTGTCCATATGAGACCTGCATGTTTTAAGGGATCTCAAGGGACTATGACAGAATTCTAAATCCATTCCACACAATCTTGACTGCTATTAAATTGATGCACAAGCTGTTTAAGGAAGAAAACTACTGCATAGCTCCCTGAAATCTTTGTTAGAATTTTTAAATGTCTAAAATCATATAAGTGAAGACATTCTGAATCACAGGTTATGTTTCCACTGGACATAGAGCTTGCCAGAAGACAAGAAGAAGGAGCACGAAGCCAGTGAAGTTCCTGCAGCTGGGCTCCACATGTCACCTCGTCACAGGTCTGGCATTCCCATTTCTCCCTCCTACATTAGCAAGCAAGCAGCCAGAAGCCACCCACAGCAGCAGGGAGCATGGTGGGGAAGCTGTGACGCTTCCATCTTCCCAAAAAACGCACTTCACATAAGGCAATTGGGATTCTTTAAAATCTTAAGGATTTGGTTAAAAAAAAAAGCATAGTATACACAATTTTTGAAGGTTTAAGGGAAGCCGGTAAGATATGAATTTGATATCCTTTGCTGAGATGAAAACATACAACTAGTATTTCAATACGACAGAATAAAGTCTAATTATAGAAGCTTACATGGCATGGTCTAATGATAAAGCAGTTTCTCTCAAGAAGTCTTCAAGTAAATACTCCAAAGGTCCAGGAATGATGGAGTCAAAGAACGTGGCAACTGGGGAGTCACATCTTTGCGTTTTCTAATTTGCAAGAAGCTCTCTAGTTTCTCACTTGTTTTGTGACAATCCATTTTTTCCTAATTACTCTCTATATCTAGGTTTTTTTCTCATATTTGAGAACACCAAGAATCCATCTCCACAAAATCATCCTCATTCCCTATCACAGCATCCTGTTTATAACCTCGATAATGTTTTACATTTTGTAATATTAATGTATCAAATTATTGACCTCTAGTCAGTCAGGGTTCCTCAATAAATTATTAGCTCTCTGAAGGCCAGAAATAAGTCTATTGCATTATTGCTTTATTCAAAGCACACCTGGCATACCTGAAAAACCAAAAGATCGACAACACATCCGTGGCATGGAGAGTGGGTGAGTGTGGGAATGCAGGACACAGGGTTCAGACACAAGAGACTAAACATCAGGATGAATCTACCTCCAAATAAAACACGTGTGTAATTAATTCAGGTTCATCTAAACTGCTGTGGAAGCCCCGGGGGAGCCATGACTCCCTGCTTTTTAAAGCTGAGGATAGGTCCATGGTATAAGGTAGAGGTGAGTGAAGTCTTGGGACAGGGATGTCACTGGTCTTGGATCATGGAGAAGTGGAATCACTGTCCAAAAAGTGATAACACTAACATGCTCCTATCTGCTTCTAAAGTCATCTTGTAATTTCCCCTTCCCTCTTACTATAAAGGCCATCTATGCAAATACTCCTCAAAGTGGACAGTACCTTGAGCCAGAACAGATACATATGGGAAGTCAGCCCTCTGTATCCAGGGGTTCCACATCTGTGAATCCAGCCAACTGAAGACAGAAAATACTCTGAAAAAATCTGCACAATCATGTATAAAGTTGTCATTATTCCATGAACAATACAGTATGAGAACTGTTTATATAGCAGTTACATTATACTGTGTATTAGAGTAATCTAGAGGTGATTGAAAGTGTGTGGAGAGCTGATGAGCCTCCTGTCATTGGCTGATCCTGTGGCATCAGTAAAAGCTAAGCCTGGGATATACTCCTTGCCAAAGGCAAGGGTGTTATCCAATGTCCCGGGACAATAAGCTTCCTGGGTGCACAGGAACAGTAGGAGAGCTGCCAAAATGTTCCTGGCTCTGTAACTTCAGTGCACAAAGAAGCCTCTGACAACTCCCAGCCCTTAAACGATTTCCCATGCCCCTGTAGTTTAACTTCCTGATTATGAGACCCTGTATAATAAACTTGCAGAGCTAGTTCTGGATCACTTACTCCATCAGAGTGCAGCGTCCCACCTGGCCCCAGCTTTACCTGGTAATATCTCTGTGTTTTCTTTTGTCCCTATGTTTTCCTCCACCTCCAGTCACCTCGACTTGAGAGTCCTTCGTTGATGCTGGGTGGGTTGCAGCAAAAGCATACAGCGGGTTGTGCACAGGTTATATGTTAATATTTTTTAGAACAGCCTTGAGCATCTAAGGATTTTGCTATCCCACAAGGAAGCAGAGAAGCCCTGGAATCAATCCTTCTGGATACTGAGGGACCATAGTATGATCAAAGAGTTTTTTCTCTAAACAATGTTAAATGTAGCAAAGAGAACCAGAATAATGGTCAGGGGGTCAAAGGTAGCTGGAAAGACAATGGTGCTCTTGTCAATCAGCAGAATTGTCTCCTGATTCTGCTAGGAATCAGAATCAGGCAATTGCCAGTGGAGCCAGGCAGTGGCGAGGAGGACTGGGGCAGCTGAAACCAGAGTGCCTGAGTAATGCTGAGCTGCACAGCCGCTGGGAATAGCATGCATTATTCGTATTTTTATAGAGCATGATATACCTATTGCATTTATATGGTGTTCTTAAAAATTTGCATTTATATAAGAAACTTCTACTTCAAAGGTTTAATGGATGGGTATTTCCTCCTTATCTAATATAGCAGTGATAAATGATATAAATAAATAATTCCAGGGGAGATGCTTTTCATTTCATTGTCTGATAGACACAAAAAGCAAGGGGGTGGAGAAAGAGAGGGAGACTAAGGTAACCCGACTGCTAGATGATGTGGCCCTTAGGTCCCCTTATGAGGAAACATTGTCCATTTAATCACCTTTGTCTGGTATAAGGCGAAAGTTCCAATAGACAGTTCGTGAGAAGGGAAGATAGAGATTAGAAAACAGAATGGCCGGCTTGGGGCGTAGGAAGGGAAGTGGTGGGGGGCCACACACAGGCAGAAGGTGGACCTTGGCGGAAGCAAAGCAGACTCCTCAGATGGCCAGTGCTGGTGGGGCAGGCTGAGGGCAGCCCGGCTCGGCTCCCAGGCATCCTCGCCCCAGCCGCACTTGCCGGGCACAGGCTGGTCAGGGAGCCGCTCCACCTGAGCCAGCGTGGCTGAGACCCCAGACAGCTGCCACCTCCTGGACTACTTCTACTACTTGATTTCAGCGAGAAAAGAAGAAGAAAATGAGGGGGAATGTCATCTCAGAGCCATGGGTCAGAAAGTCTGCCACCAGCCTCACCTTAGCAATGGCACGAGCCAGGACGGCACAGGACAAGGTGAGGAAGAGATGAAGTGGGTGGAGATCTCACGGAGACATCTGCATGGAGATACCCTAAGTCGTCTCTGTTCTGGGTCCCCACCTGCTGCAGAGCCTCAGCTGCGACACACCTGACAGGGCAGGCCACTCCCCACGTTCCCCCAGTGGCAGTGGCATGACACTTCTCTCCTCCCCCCAGGACTGGGGCAACTGAAACCAGAGTATGGAGGAAGCAGAAGCCCAACATGGAGGGCAAACTGTCACTGACCCGGAGGCGCTGCCAGGACTTCTCGGCTCCTCTGCCCGCTGCTAGGATGCTCAAGGGGACACTGTTGTCCCCGCTCTCCTCAGGAGGGAGAGGACGGCAGCACTGTGGACCTCCAGAAGCTCCCCGCAACCTTCTCACCTGCCCCTCCCACGAGCCCAGGAGTCACGTTCGGAGTTCTAGCACCTACTGTGGTTCCTGGGTGGTAATTTTTCCTTTTTTTGTTTTAAGAATGAATGAACAGATGGACTTTGGAATATTCCCAAGAAATAAATCCCCAAGCATGGAATTGAAAAGCAAACCCAGTGCTATGTATCAATCCTTTATTGTATAAAGAGGGCAGTGGGTGGAGCTATTCAAATATTTATAAAGGAAATACTGAGCATGGAAGCAACTGAGGGGAGGTGACACTTCAGCTAATTAATGATCAGTTCAGTCAACAGAGTCATGGGGACCACCCACTAGGTAAAGGTACTATTCTACTCTGCTAACAGTTCGATGACAGCACTAGGGAGACATCATGTCCGCTATTTTCAAATAATAGCAGAAAATGCACACTCATCTCCACCCAGTGACCCTGTGCAGATGACAAGTGATGCTGGCAATGGGAACAGTGGCCAGGGACATGGCCTTGGAGGAGCTCATGGAGCTGGCCACCCAATGGGGCAGATGGCGGTGGCCTGGGATGCTGCTCTCTCACTCTTACTCCTCAGCCCACTGGGCAGTGTTCCCCAGGGTCATGCTGATCTCCTGGTATGTCCTGTGTCAATAAGCACACGTGCTTATCTAGAAAGACAACTAACAGGTAGACCCACAATTTTTAAAATTAAATCCATTGATTAGCACTAGATTCCCTCCCAACTAAATTATTATTAGCTCATTGCATTGATAATTTATTCAAAAATTATTCAGGAAATAGTGGTTGAGTCAAATGTCACACTTTTTAAATTCATTTTCAACAAATGGTGTAATAAAAAGTAAAATGTCTTACTGTACTGCTATGTGGACTCAAAATATTCAAGGTGTCACCACTTCCAAAGCCATATAATCAGAAAATGAGCAAAAATGTCATCTCAGAAGTGTTTGATGGCTGTCTTTGTTATCTTGAATTGAGAAGTCAACGTCTTCTGCTAAAGGGGCCAATCTAACTAGAGCAAACTTCTCAAAAGACAGCCAAAGTGAACAAGTTTCAATCAACTCAAAAATAATTCTTTGAGAAAATACCCGCCTCTCATTCTCCCCATCCCTTGCCCCAAAGTGCTCAAAACATCACGCAGTGGAAGAGAGAGGAGAGAGCAGCATGTGGCATGCTGTCTACAGCTAGCTATTTGACCCCAGGACCCTACAGAGGCTGCTCTGCGGACAGTAAGTGGGAATCCTCCTAACTAGTGCTCACTGAAACAGACAGGGCTAGTGTCACCAGTCCCAAGAACAGGAACGCTTGCCCTCAACAAGCTACAACAGCACAAAATAGGAGGACACTCCGCCTGTCATAAGAACAATTTAGCCATGTTGC
Source organism: Geosciurus inauris (assembly GCA_004024805.1). Taxonomy (NCBI): domain Eukaryota; kingdom Metazoa; phylum Chordata; class Mammalia; order Rodentia; family Sciuridae; genus Geosciurus; species Geosciurus inauris. Next base: position 12,633 of record PVHX01015507.1, read on the forward strand.
TGTAGTCAGGACATAACTCCTGCTTACGGCACTGGGAAGCCACTGAAAAGGATTGATGCCTACACACACGGAACAGAAATTGTCATTCTCTGACTGTGTTAGTTAGCTTTCCATCACTGTGACCGAAATATCTGACAAGAACAACTTAGAGGAGGAAAAGTTCATTTTGGCTCACTGTTCCAGAGCCTCAGTCCATGGTTGATGAATTCACAGCTCTGGGATCTAGCTGAGGTAGAACATCATGGCAAAAGGGCGTGGAGGAGGAAAAGTGCTCAGTGAATGCCATCCAGAAAGCAGAGAAAGACAGTAAAGGAAGCCAGGGAGAAGATGCATCCCCTAAGGGCATGTCCCCAGTGACCTCCTTCCTCTGGCCACATCCTACCTGTCTGTAGTTAACACCATTTGAATTATTAGTAGTAGGCCATTTGAATTATTAACCCATTAAATGGATTAATCCAGTGAGGAAGTTTCAGCCTCCATAATCTAAGCACTGCTAAGAAGGCTCATTCATGGACCTTGTTGTATAGGGGGCCATGTTTTCAAAACATGAGATTTTCAGGGGACATTAAAGGTCCATCTAATAACAATGTGGCATCATTGAAATACATAATGCCACTCTCCTGGGTGCGTGCTGGTCGGATATCACCATCATCACATTTGTGTAGTGATTTCAGAGGGAACAAGAGACAAGCTAGCGAGCTTCTAGAACTAGCGGCCTTTCCAAGATGTACTTATTTTGTGGGGCTAGTGTTTCTCTGCAATTTCTCCAATCCAAGCCTTATTGTTTCCCCTAGACCAGTGGCAGAAGCTCCCTGATGTGGCCTGCTTCCATCCTGACAGCTCCTGTGCCTGTCACTCAGCACTGGAGAGCTCTGCCTTAGCTCCACAAAGAGCAGGCTATGGGAGGAATATATCTTTGCTCTAGGCCATGCATTATCTTTGGGACACAATTTGCCAATATAGAATTATTTGGAAAATGAGAGAAACTAAAAATAGGAACAAACAAAGGAGGGAAGTGTGATGTTCAGAGGGAGCCAAAGGTTGTAACTTTTGAGAACCAACTTTGTAATTCAAAGTGTCCTTTCAATTGCTAATGTATTATTATTAACTAATAGGTAAGAGATTCACAATAAAAGGCAAGTGTCCTTTGCACCCATTAATCTATCCCTAATATGCAATTTATTATTTAATATTAAATTCATTTTTGCAAAATAATTGGAGAGAAAATGTACCATGCAGTTTGTGATTCTTTCTTTGAAGCAGGAATTGCATCTTACTCATGAATTCCCAATGCCAAATGTCTAGTATTAAAAACATCACAGGACAAATGCTTGGTGATTTTTCATGTCAAATAATTTTCATACAAACAAGAGTACATATTCATGAAAAAGACAGTGGAAACCACAAAATAACTAAAACACTTTGTGTTCCGTTAGGAGAGCCCCAGGTACAAGCAGTGACAGGCGTCCTTCATGCATCTTTCACCAACTTGACATCACTTTGGGAGACAAAAAGTATTCCTCAGCCTCATTTAGTGAAAATATTCTAGAAGCAACAGAAAGCTATAAAGAGTAGCGTTTTTAATAGCTGTCAGTGCTGAATTCTGCTTTCATATTTGATAACTAACAGGCAATGTTAGGAAGGGCTATGATTCTTCATGACCTGAATTTTCTTTCAAAATAATCTAACCCTGGAGAACAAATCTGACATTTGAGACATTTTTCCTGAGGAGACACAGGACAACTGGACATGGTTCTGGAAGGTGACTGCACTTGGTCCAGCAAAGCGCAGTCAAGTTTAGAAGCCCTGGCTTTCTGAGTGTGTCTCTGGACCACCTGTGCGTAGTTCTGTGCTCTTTCTCTTGCTTCCAAGTCTTTACAGAGCTGCTGAGCTAGAGACTCTTCTGCATTTTTCTTTGCATTCCTCGTGTCTGGATCCAAGCCAGAAGTTTCAGAATGTTCTAATTTGCTTTCTCTAAGATATTTTTCAAGATAAGTTATTCAGTGACTTAGGGACATCCACAATTCTTATCATTCTTACTATATGTTCCTCAAATCAGAATTAGTTGTTTTGGCCACTTTAGTTATCAGAACTTCATCAAAAATTACAATTAAGATTCTTTTGCTTAGCATATTTATGATCAGAAATGAACGCTATAATCTTACACTTTTGTTGAAGTTTCCTCTGCCCTTCATCCCCACAATAAATCTGACCAGAAACCACTATTGGTTTTGATACTCTAAGCCTTTGCTGTTTCCTTGGAGCTATTCCAGGCTGTGCAGTACCGTTAACTCTCCTTCCTGCAGAGCATGTCTGCACAGCTGTGAGTCAAGGCATAAAGAATGGATATCACTTTTCCAAATGCAGGCTATCTGACCTAGCCCATGTTTGTAGAGATAAGTTTTCCTTTGTACAAAGATGCATCTTTTGCTTGGGAAGTGGGTAGGCGCCCATGTGGCAATAATAGTTCCCAGGACTGCAGATGAAATTTGAACCCTAGAAGTGCACAGCAGAATGTGGTGACTGGGCCATGCTCTGTGTCTCAGGAGCATGGCAATGGGTGCAGCACGTCAGAGGCTCGGACACAGTGAAGTCATTCTCTCTGCCTGCCAATGAGTCCTTCCACAGAAGGCAGAAGTATTAATGTCTCCCACCCTGTGTCTTCACGGATCATATCGGCTCTTAGTACTCTAAGAACAGATCTCACAAAGACGATAAGGCCACGCAGTGTGTGCCTGCCTCCCAAAGGCGTGGTGGCTGGCCCTGACAGCTTGTGGCTTTAGCCCTCCTGTGATCTCCACTTCTCCCAATCAGGGCCCTGGTGCGAGGTCACATGAGTGCTTTGGGAAGATGCATACAAGCTGAAATCCCTTCCCGTCCTTCACTGGCATGCGGTTCCAATTGGTTCACCTTTTATAATCTCATCTGACTTGCCCTTTTGAAGACTGTTCCTAAAGGACCAAAGGTGCTCAGCATCTTCACTTTGACCTGATCCCTGGAGAGATGCATCCTGTTTCCACTGGGACATTCCATCTTCAGCGAGGAGAGGCAGGCCTTCTGTGGCCCAGGTCTCTGAGTCCCTCCCTTTCCTGAAGGATGAACAACATGAGCAACAGCAACAAAGTCACTTAATAAGAACAAAGAAAGAGGGGCCGGGCAGGCAGGAGTAGCCACGTGCTGTTTGTGCCAGGTGAGTGGAAACGAAGAACACACAGGGAGTTTCCACACCTTCCACAGACATCAAAATAGTGCACAAAATGAGCACAAGTCCTAGAGATCCACTCTGGGCATAGTGCCTAGAGTAAGTGACACTGTATTGAATGATGAAAATTTTGCTGAGAAGGTAGACCTCAGTTCAGGGTCCTAACCAGAAAATAGTAAAAAATAAGTAATAAATAAGACAGGGATAAGTAATAATAAAAAATAATAAGAAGAAGCTGGACACAGTGACACACACCTGTAATCCCAGCACTTAGGGAGGCTGAGACAGGAGAATCGCGAGTTCAAAGCCAGCCTCAGCAATGGCGAGGTGCTAAGCAGCTCAGTGAGACCCTGTCTCTACATAAAACACAAAATAGGGCTGGGATGTGGCTCAGTGGTCGAGTGCCCCTGAGTTCAATCCCCGATACCAAAAAAGAAGGAGGAGGAGGAGGAAAAGTAAAACAGTAGGAGAAAACTTTTGGAGGTGCTATAGATAAATAAATTCATTTATGGCATAGATTGTGGCGATGGTTTCATGGTATAAACTTATGTCCAAAGTCTTTGAATTGTATATTAATTATATGTGGTTTTGTGTGTGAAAATTTTTAAATGTGAATATTTGTGATTTTCAGATGAGATATACACATAATCATCCATCCAAACACATCATGCAAAATTCTGCCTTTCTAAGAAGGGTCATGAGAAAAGGTATCGGATCAAAACCACCAACTTTGCATGCTTGGGGTAAGCAACTGATTTGAATTGAATGGGTCATACCAAATGCCCCAGGGAACATATTCTACTTCTGCTGGTCTTTGATAGATTTACTAACAAAAGATTTGTATTTGTATAAATTTTGTACAAATTTTGTATCATTGCTTATTGCTTACTGATTATTATTAAATAAATTGCTTATTTAAAAATGCTGATGAGAGGATACAGGTCTATCATGAGCAACAAATAGAGCCATGAAGTCTCAGTGTGGTCTAGGGAACACCAAGGAAGTCCAAGCTGCTCCCAGAGTAGAGACGGCTGTCTTGTCAATGTTAGGTGCTTCCTGCCCCTTCTCACTCTCTCCTGAGTGCTCAGTGGAGTTTCTAAAAGCTGCTTGATGCATAATATTACAACAGATTGAATGCATGAGAAGTTCTAGGAATCCAGCTATCTTCTGTTAAACCAGGCATCAAGATTTTTGCCCAAATATAATTGAGTTGATACAGATTGTCTCACAAATTTTTGTTGTTGTTTGGGGGAAAAAAGCTTTATTTAAAACTTATGTTTTATTTTATTTCTTAAAAACATGCTAAGAATATTAACATTTAATGATTTTTTTCCTTTGAATCATGTTGGTTATCTCAATATCTAATGGATTTATTTTTAAATGTATGAATAAATCTTTAAAATGCCTCAGTCTCCATTTTGGACAAAATTGGAGATAGACATAACTTATATTAGCAAAAGCTCTTTGGAGCAGGGTTGTCGGATTTAGCAAAGATGAAAAACAAAACTAAAATTTAAAAGGAGGCCCAGTTACCTTTGAATTCCACTTAAACAGCAAATAAGTTATTTATATAAGTGTGTCCATGGAATATTTGGTGATTCTACTTTGGGGTTTTCATACATTTTTTCAGAGTCCAAAGTAGTCCTGACACCAAAATTTGTGAATTACTGCCTTGGAGAACATTTAGGTGTGGATCTTCAATGAACTTGGCCAGCCTTCTATAGGGGTGAAGGAAAGCAGGTACCCATACTGCTGGGGCTGGTGGCTGGCAGTGTCTCTGTGAGCCTTCCTTGCCCAGATTCTGAGAATAAATTCAGCTGACACCTACTACCTCCTGTGTCAACAAAGAAGTACCTGCATTGTACCAGAACTGCAGCCAAGCCTGGTCAGGTAATGCACAGAGAAGACAGATGCAAAACTGGAACCATATCCTTTGACTTCCAGAAGTGGGACCAGATTCACTACTCAGCCTTGCTTCCCTCTCTCTTAGCCAAATATGCTTTAGATGATGCTCTGCCATCCGTGTTAACTGTGGAATTGATGGGCACAGCTGACTGTGTCGTCTCAGTAGGATAGAGGGGTGTAATTTCCCCCTGCAGGTGGGAGCCTTGTGGGTTGTATGCTCAAACGTACACCCTGTTGGACAGCTGATTGTGCTGCCCTTGATCTGCCATTCTCAGCTTTGTTGAGAGATGATCTTCGTGTAGGACACTTGGTGATCCATTAATTAAGACAACAAGAATAACTAAGCTAGGTGTGCTGTGGAATTTATTCAGGTCACTTCATCATAAACTGGAAGAGTTAGACTCCATTATTTGTGTCTCATGTGCTGGGAAAAATCCTAGAGGAAGATAATTAGGTTTTATTCTGGTCTGCCAACCTCTTTCAGTGAAGCCTTTGGTAACTCACAGGATCCACAGGCTTTGTTCTTCTCTTCCACACAACAGGCCCTGCACACCTGCGTCTGTGCCTGGAGAAGCCTGGAATGAGGCCACAACTGAAGTGTCATGAAATGTGAAGTCCTGGGAAACCTAAGCTGTGCTTTTACCTCGTGTGGCACTAAAATTTGGGAAGCCTGGTCTTTCTTCTGTGGATATAGCACATTTCTCTTCCTGGCAAATCGTCATTAATTTCCTATAATTTGTTTTCTAAATCCACTGCTTCTAACATAAATAATCTTTAAGTCTATGTGATACTGAACAAATCTAACACGGGGCCTCCACCCTGGAGGACAAAGAATCATTACTCTAACAAGCAGCTACCCTGTGCTCGAGGGTTATTGTGTTTTGCGTCTTATCTTAGCAGTATGTTTCAGAAAGCAACAGACTCACAGGAGGCCGGCTGTGCTTCAGAATTAACTGTCACGATGGCCCGGAGATGCCCCACGGACCCCACTAGCTTCGTGTGTGATGTGCCCATTGTCAGGCTTAGCTCTTCTTTGAAACATTTTTACAGTAACAGCTTTATTAATATATAGTTCCTGTCTCATAAAATTAACTCACTTCAAGTGTGTAATTTGGTACATTTTTAAATATGCAGAATTCTACAGCCACCGCCACAATCGCCTTTTAGAAAATGTCATTGCCCCAAACAAATTCCATACCCATTAGTGATCACTGTCCTCCTCCTCTTCCCCCAGACCTTGGTCACTGCCAATTGGATTCCTGAAGATTTGACAGTTCTGGACTTTTCATATACATAGAACCTTACTATAAATGGAATTTGGGAATCAGCTTTTTTCACTTAGCATGGTGTTTTCAAGGGTTATCCATGTTGTAGTGTGTATTGATACTTCATTTCTTTTTTGTATCATAACATTTAAAGAGTTTAGTGGTTTCCAGAAGCCAGGCATTGGAAGAGATTCATGATTGCTCTAAAACATCGTGTTTGGAAAGCAAAGCTGTCATAAGGCATATGCTGTGAGGCAGGTGGGGGTGATTCATTTGGAAAGTCTTCTGTCCTTGACCAAGGAGTTCTAAGACACATGCACTTTGGGTGCTGACAACCACGGGTCATTGTTCTGGTGACCCACAGGAGCCGGATGGCGAGGACCACACCTGTGTCTTATTGGCACTCTCTTGGCATCTATCATCTCACTCTTGAGGGACATGGCCAGACAGCTTGGAGAAGGCCATAGGCTTAAGGATTTCCCCACAGGTTATCTAAATGACTGACAAATCTGAGAAGGGGACACTCGGCAGAACCTAGTCCAGGTGACTATCCAACAGCACCTGGTGGGAGGTTGTGGTACCCTGCCCACCTAGAAACAGAAATCATTTAATCATTCACAAACACACACAAACCAGAAACTAAAAAGATGACAGAATCAGAAATTGTTTTATACTTGGGCGTTTTAACAAAAGTGCACTGATTTATCTGGGTTTCAACATTTTTTTTTTAAATATTTTATTTTTTAGTTGTAGTTGACAGAATATCTTTATTTTATTTTTATGTGGTGCTGAGGATCGAACCCAGTGCCTTATGCGCGCTAGGCAAGCACACTACCACTGCGCCATAATCCCAGCCCTGGGTTTCAACATTTTTAAAAGCATATATGAATAAACAATCTAGTTATCCAGCTATTCATCTATCTAGATATCATAAATATAATGCATATGTATATATAAATTATATACTCTTAGAGGGTGAACTTGTCAGTTTCGATTCGTGAAATATGAAGATGAATACCCATCTTTCTCTTTATAGATATTTACATATATAAGGACGTTATTTTTGGCTACCAAGTAACTGACAGGAGATATATATACATATACACATATATACATCTAGGCATTCAAGAAGTATGGACAATTGTCAGCAGACATCCATGCATCTGTCATACATATGTTATTCACACTTCTTGAATGCCAACACGATGCATGAAGAAAACTCCCTACCTAACCCCACGTGCAGGGTGGCAGTCAAAAGCCAGGGCACACAGGCCACTCAGCCCCTCCCAGGGGGATCGCCCTCCCAGTCCCCTTCACTGCAACACAGTTTTCTTTGCACACTCACATTCCTCCAAAAGACTACTGAAAATTTTACATAAAATTACCTTCAGGTTATCTGTACCAGGTGTATATGAAATGTAAATGAATTCTGTAGCCAGACTTGGGTCCCAATCCCAAGTTATCTCATCATACTTTTGTAAACCCAAGAACATCTGCAATTCAAAACACTCTGATCCCAAGCCCTTCAGTCACGGATGGGCTTGCAAGTGTGCATGTGTCTGCGTGGGGGGGTGGGGGCAGTGGGCTCAGAAATGACCGTAATTGCATTTGTCAGACCTTCTGAACTGAAATAGGCAGAAAAGGCAGGAATTCCCTAGGAAATGCAAGCTTACCTGTCACACCTGCTGCCTTAGAAAGAAGCCTCTATGGCTGGGTCTGTCCCCAAGGATACTGGGCTTCTGAGCTGCCTTGATTACTATGGCTTTCCTTTGCTTCTTGCTCTCTGACTAACTTGGAAACAAGAATATTTTTCACTATGAAAGTCTGCCTTTGCATGGATGGTTTGTCAGCTGAAACTTATTTGTTTTCACACATTGACCTTTATTTTCTTGCTGGAATATTTACAACTTCTCTGTTTATTTTTTCATTCTTACCAGAACTAGGACAGAGAATGGAATATTAGAAATACATTTTTCCTTTTGGAATATTTTTGGAAATGTTGTCATGCAGTAGTATCTATATATGATACAGAAATGCTTAAAATATCATAGATATTTTAAATAACTACATTTTGTTTTTTAGCAACTTTCTCATTCTTATAAATTGTGAATGCTATATACTTATTTGTTCAAAAATTAAGCTTGCCTTAATGCCTTGAATATAAATTCTCATTTATACTAAAAATCAATCACCAGTCAAAATGGAAAAAGATAATTCACCAAAACTCCCAAATTCACAGCTTTTAACTCAAATGAGAAAGGAAGATCTTAGAATCAACAACATCAGAAAAACAAATGACAAAGAAATCTATATTCATTGTTGATGCTCTTTACCAAAAGATTTGAGAAATTTGGATCTCCACAAATGTAATTATTTATTTTATTTTATAATACACAAATGGGAGCTTCAGAATACCCATGCCAATGTTATACATGCTATTGCTGAAAATTTAGTTTTTAAGGGTGTGGGGAGTGCTCTGGGGGCACCACTTCATGAGATGCTTCTGTGAGAATGGGAGCCGTGTGCTCATCCGCAGAGGGGATTCTCTGTTTCATCCTGCAGCTCTTCGCGGTGTCTTTGCATTTTTGTTTTTACTTGGTAATACATCATGGTCACGTAAGAGCGCTCACACGTAAGTCTAGATAAATAGTGCAACACGAGCTGCTGAGAAAATTCCGGCATCTTCCCTGTTCTCAGGGCCAAGTGTCTCACCCACCGTGTGCAGCAGTCATTGGAGGTGGTGTTTATACTATCAGTTTAAATTTAACCCCAGGTAGGTGATTATCACTTAAAAGGGGGTGTGGGGTGAGCCACGTGGGCCTTCCCGACAAGTTGGGGTCCAGAGAGACAGAGAGGGGTCCCCAGGGAAGACGATATGAGGTCTCTCTGGACAGTGGTGGCAATTCGCAGAGCCAATCTCCCCAGGCCCGGGGTGTAGGTAAAAGTCTGCTCTGCCCCAGTGAGACGTAGAAACACCCGGAGCGAGAAGCAGAAAACACCGTTTATTCCAGAAAGTGTAGAAACTTAAATGCACTCTTGGACCAATCAGATCCAAAGGTCACAAACAAAGGGGTGCATTCTGGCCAGAGCACAGTCTATTAGCACAGAATGGGGAAGGATGGAAGGGAGGGGCTGAAGGTATGGAGATGCTCATACAGGTGATGTACACCTCCCCACCCTTCTTAGTTGTGTGGCTTCATCCTGTTTTCTCCACCTTATCTCTTCCACTTAATGAGTCTTGAATGCACACCATGAATGCAGAGAAATCATCTCTCCCTTTCTCTGTGCATGTGCTATAGTCGACAGGCTCCATGGTGGAGGTGAACAGTGAGAATCTGTCCAGGTTGCCTGTTAACTGTTCATCTACACTCTGCTGTCATGGTGTCGGAATGAAAAGTCTAAGCTCATGTCACTCTTACTCCCCCACTGTGCACAGGGAAGATCTAGACTCGTGTGCTAAGTGGACCAGGTGGGATGTCACCTCATTAGACACTGTGTGTTGCCTTTCAGGGAGATGGTAGCATTTTGCATTTAAACAATTACTGGAGAAGGTGCCAGTTCTCCAAAATCCCAGCCATGGAGGGGGGTGTGAAATTTTGGAGTTTTGCCAACTAGATAAATGAGTAATAGAATGTCATCATTCTAATTTTCATTTCTTTTAATATATCACACAAATGTTGATATGGTCTTATCTTTAACACCACAAGTAGGTACTTAAAAATGACTTGGCAATCAAAAAGGAAATTCTATAAAAATGAATATGACCTATCTTAAATGTGTATATGTAAGTATGATTGTGTTGCACTTTAGGGCTCACTGTACTTTTAAAATATAAAACTCTGTTATTTATATGTTAACATAAAAGGGAAAGTGCAATTTGTTAAAAGACATTTGATTTAGAGGGTACTTATATTAAAGGCAGCAGACATTTTTGAAAAATAATGTATCCCGTCTGAGACCTTGTTTACACCTTTGTAAGTGCTGTTGCTATGTAACTGAATAAATGTCAGAAGGGTAGAAAATTATGTGCAGAGATCATCTTAATTCTTCAGGAAGATGCAGTGTCGTCTGGAGTCTCTGTTCTGAGATCACGGCTGTCATTGGTTTCATCGTCACCACTCATGTTACCATGTACAGGTGTTTGCATTTTCCAGAGTTGGGAAATGTGGATGATTTCAAGGAAGTTCTAATGTACTGTGATAAACGTAACTTTTCAGATTCTGCTGAACATTTTGTAGCCTGGGCTCTTCTTGGCTATTACCCTATACCACCTCATAAGCATTTCAAGCTGGGTATTGCTTTGCATTCTTTCTTTCTGACTTGAAAGTTCAGTCAGGGTGTGCTCCACCATGGAGTTGTTGAGAGGGTCTGCCAGGGCGGGGCCAGTGGTTTCAGCAAACTTTCAAGCCAGTGCCGACCCAGCAGGGGACATTGATTCCTGCAGGACAGAGCTATGCATGGTGTGACTACCACACGTAGGAGTTAGAATGCCTGTTTTCTCATTAGTTATTCTCTCGGTGGGAAATCCTATTTCTTTGACAGGCCAATTTGCATTTAACAGCTGTCCCCATAACCAGGTTCCATGCTCTACCATTGTGGTTCTTCAAATTGAAAAGTATTACAATATAAAAATATAGCCTTCAATTTCTTCATATTTGCACTAAGCTGGGAAAGTTTTTGCTATGTTTCAATCAATCAGTCTTAAATAAAACCACTGAGAGCCAATGATGTGGTCATATGGAAGAGGTGCATGATGGTACATTTAGTTGGACATGGCTACATTTTTTGCCCTTTTCTTACTGCACAGTACCCAGCTTCTCAGTAGCCTCACACTTTCCTATCCTCTCACTGATTTAATTTCTGCTCCCATCAATATGATGCTGAACATGTTATAACTCCTGTAGGTTTTCAGGTTTTCTTTTTTTTTGGTACTGGGACTTGAAGTCAGGGGCATTTGACCACTGAGCCACATCCCCAGCCCTATTTTGTATTTTATTTAAAGACAGAGTCTCATTGAGTTGCTTAGCATCTTGCTTTTGCTGAGGCTGGCTTTGAATTTGTGATCCTCTTGTCTCACCCTCCCAAGCCACTGGGATTATAGGCATACACCACTATGCCCAGCAGTTTTCAGTACCTCACAACAACCCCAGGGTCAGACACTTGACCCACATCCTAGCAATTCAACTTTGAATTATTGGGTGGAGTGATTATTTTCATCCTCATTCTACAAACAGGAAAGAGAAGCTCAAAGAAGTGACTTGCTTTAGGTCACTTAGCTGGTGAGTCTCTACAAGGATTTTCAAAATGAACATCTGTTACCTACGTTTTCTCTCTCAGGAGACTTAGAACCCAAAGGTTCATATTGAATACAGAACACTTTATTTGTTCAGCAAAAATACTAATTCTGGCTTCAGTTATCCGCACAGCTAAGATAAATAAAGGAACCAGCTCCCTTCTCCAACAGCCTTATCCTTTATCACCAGTATTAGGTGCCAGAAAAGACTTTGGCATTTTTCTCTCTTTAGAAATGTTATATGATGACCTTTAGCTTAGTGTATTCTTTGGAAAGAGCTAAAAATGGATTTTCTGTGAATTAGCATGCAATTTGAATTGTTTTGCAGTATTTTTGCACTCGAGGTTTGCCACAGCCATAACTCATCCGACATTACATACTGCACTCAGCTTCCATGTGCAATATTTCCGGAAGGTAGTGTGCATATGCGGGGTATAAAATACATCTTTAAGACATTTTCTATCTAAGTAGACTTCCAAGTCTCTTTCTCTAAGTCCATGGATCAGCACGAATGCTTTTAGAGTGTGCCTATAGAACAATCATTTCATTTATGATGGATTACATTCTTAATCAGCCTCCAAAAAACTCATCTGCAAAAACATGCTTAAGAATATAAGCAAATAAAATTTCCCCCAACTTTTCAACCAATGGAGTCTCATAGGACAAGGAGTTGATAAGACAGTTAGCAAACTTCATATATTTTCCAATATTACACTGGCTTATTGTATTAAAAGGGACTTAAGAAAAGATGGGTTGATAAACCACAGTGGACTTTAAAGTATAAATGGCTAAATCACTGGAAATTTTTCTTATTAAAACTCAGTTACAAGGAAAAATAACCTAGCTGCTTCCCTGAATGATTGCAATCCTAGGAGGAAATTTTTCCGTCTTCAGTCATTTAAGTTATAATATGTTGGAGTACTTTGATTTATTTTCCATGTAGCTTTATGGTTATGCTCATTGAATATTTTCCTCATACTCTTCTGGGTTACCATCTGCTCAGGATGTGGATCTCAGAGAGGGTGGCTCTTACACATCCTGTGAGCTAGTTTCCCTGTCCCTCTGCCCCACCCCAGCCACCAGCTGTGCAGTGTGACCTGTGGGCACCGTGGTGCCCTTAAGTCGCATCAGTGCCCACTGCCCCCTGGCAGGCCAACGCAGACTGATCTCCTCTCCACCCCTCCCACCTTCCTGTCCATTTGCCTCCATCTCCAGAAGGCACCGACACAGCTGTCCAGCTGTCCCCTTGCCTAGTCCTTAATACTATGCGAGCTTCAGTTAACACATTGAGCAATAGGTAGGTGACCCCATGCTTGCTTCCTCAGCACTGGGCAAATATCTAGTCCCCTCTCCATCCAGTTTCTAAACTTGAATTACTGCAGCCATATCAAACTTTGTCCTGGCACCACTCGTAACTTTACATTGTCTAGCTTCTATTATTCACAATCCTTCCTTCGAGAACTCAGAGCATCCACAACTGGCCAGCCTGGAATTCTTGGGTGTCTCTTTGCCAACTTGCTTTGTTCAAGATCAACACTTTATCTTTCAACCTCTGAATATTTTCTTTGTCTTTATTTTCCTATGCCTGCTCCTTCCCTTTGCTAAGAACCATTATCTTCATGAAAAACACACCCAGGTCTTAGCACTCACTAGGGCTCAGCTCTAATCATCCCTCCTTCTGAAGTCATCCCCACCCCGGTGATATAAGCAGCCCACTGGGCTCTTGCTTTGCATCTGATAATTCTCTGGATATGAGCCCCTAGTTGGCTAAAAGGTTGTTGAGGGTCAGGTCTTGGTATTTACCTATGTCTACATCTTCTTTAGTCTTCTAGTTCAGTTACTGAAATGCATTCAATAATTATTGAACAAATAAATATGTCATAAAAACCTGCACAAACAACCACTAAAACCTCCCAACGGCAAAGGTTGTTATGTAAGGTGTTAGATTTTGTAAAACTAAATATCAAAATGTTAGTTTCTAGTGTAAAAACTCAATGCCATGGGCTGAACTGTGCCATCCACCCTCTTCACACATAGAAGTGCCAACCCCAAGGACCCCGGAATGTGATGCTATCAACTAAAGGGTAATCACAGAAGTGGTAGGTGAAATGCCCTCAGGGATCCACCAAGGATGTCCTTACAAGAAAGTACATTTTGGATACTCAGAGAAACACCAGGGATGTGCATAGAGAGGGAAGTCCAGGTGAGACCACTGTGAAAGGGCGGTGGCCACCAAGGGGAGAGGTCCAAGGAGAAGCCAAACCTGTCGGCACCAGGATCTTGGACTTCAGCCTCTAGAGCTATGAAAGAAAGACAAATTTCTTTGGTTCCAGTGGCTCGAGTTTATGGTGTTTTGCTACGGCAGTCCTAACAAACTGTCTTCACAGCCTTAATTCCAAAAATAAGAAAATTACTCATTTGCAGTTTGGGAGCAATTCCTTAAAACCTGACAGTGTCTACACCACAGAATTTGTTGTTCCAGGTGATGTTTACCCAGGTGTGGCCAGAACATCATCCATGACTTGGTGGTTCAGTGGCCCGAAATATTTCTGCAAAACACACCAAGCTTTCCACCAGAGGCAGCAGAGCCGGAGGCTTTCTCCTCCCCAGGTTAAAGGCTGCTTTTCTTCCACACCCTTCAGTCCCTCCCTGATGTACCAATAGGATGCTGATGCTGAGTAGAGCGCTATTACACACTTGTCACCTGGGAGGAGCTGGGTCAGCCCACTGTCCTACACAGACCTGGGCAAGGAGCAGGCAGGAGGACTCAGAAGCTCTCAGGACGCTTCTCCAGGGGATTCCCAGGCAGCCTTGCCTTCGTGCCAGACCCAAGCTCTGTGGCAGTGAAGATGGAGCAAGGCTGTGGGTGGTCAGGCAGCATGAGCTGTAGCTGGGGGTACAGTGTGACAGAGAGGACTCAGACAACATGGTGCCTCCACAGGCGACAGAGCAGGAAAAGACTCCTGAGCACGGCTCTCAGACCCTAACCCCAGGGCAGAAATGAAGACGGAACATTAAGTAAAAATGGTAAGTGCTGTAATGAAGGCGAAACTACAGCTGAAGAGGAACCCAGAAACGGAAGCAAATAACAGTGTCCAGAAGCAAAAAGCTCACCCAGTTCTTGATTGAGTTCTCTGTAACAACTCACATTTGACAGCTGTCAATTGTCCATTTACCTCGTTCCATACTCCAAACAATGAAGGAGGTGCCATTACTCCCCCCATTTTACGCATAACAAAGGAGGAAAAACTGGTACAGACCTGCCCCAAATGCAGGGACACAGAAAGTCTGGCTCTCAGTCACTTTGCTGTTCTGCCTTTAATTGTATGAGGCTGACATGATTTGAATGTGTCTCGAAAGTGCAGGTGTTGGAATCTGATCCCCACAGTAGTGAGGCAGGACTTGAAAGAGGCGTGTGGTCAGGGTGGCCCCACTGCCACAGATGAACTGACGCGTGATCCTGGGAGTGGGGTGGACCCTCTCCCCCCCACACACACCTTCCCCCCTCTGTCTGCCTTTCTGCCATGGAATTGCTACGGAGCCTGCAGGGTTGAGCTGGGGCAGCCACCACAGTCCTCGGGTGCCTGTCCTTGTGACCTCGCCAGAAAGAATTCAAGAGTAGCACAGTAGTAAGTTGAATAGAGAGAGTGAACGGAGAGGGCTGTGTACAGCGCAGGGACTGCACGGACCACACAGGGCACAGTTTTTAAGGAAACTGAGTCCTTTGTTCTTGCCTTGATTTCCTCTTCTCCCCTAAATTGGGTCATTACCCCAGCAGCTTCCTCTTGGGGGGCCTGGATATCCGGGTTGTGACAGAGTTGCTTGCGGGAGATGACGATGGCCCATATCTGAAAACTATCGTGCCCCTTGAGGGTCACAGTCAGCTGAAGCTGGGGTCTTGGCGTACCAGACTCCACTTTTGTGCTACTTACCTATTTTATTTAGGGTCCCAGGATTTTAAACAATAATTCCCTCAAAGGATGCAGCCTGGGGAAACTCAGGCATTCTGGATCTCCTTTCCCAATGCTTGGCTGTTCAGAAAAAGTCTCCCACAGTTTCAGTTTTATGGCTTCTGGATGCTTCTTGTGCATAGACCTGATGTCTGTCCTTCGTTGTCCTTCCCCTCTCCCCCCTGCTCGTAGCTAACTAACCTAACAGGATGACACACGAAGTCCCTGGCAGGCGTCAGCCCTCAGTCCTGGATTCGCAGCCTCTAGAATTGTGACCCAATAGTCCCTACCACCTGCACTCCACCCAGTGTGTGATGATCTGTCACAGCACAGGAGGGACCTGAGCAGAGCCATGCCGCAGCCCAACACAAGCCACTCTAGACTGCTGTGCTATGGTGTCAGCGACATTGCCAAAGAGTCCTGGGGACTGGAAGCAGGGAGAGTGCCGATTCTTAACCTTCTACTACCTGACAAAGTGCTCCTCAAGTTCTGCCGTGACTGACGTGAAGAACATTTTGTCCTCCCCAAAGGCGGATCCATGCGGAGGGCGGAGGATTATGTGAATTGATTTCCAACCGCCAAATTGAGCTGTGGAGGCTGTCTGGACTCTGTGTCATGACATGAGTTAAACGTTTCCAGCTGAATCCGGGGCCTGCTTTTGGGTCTCAGCTTCACTACAGATTCCTGAAGTGGGAGAGCAAGCAAGCAGAGCCCTCGTCCTCCATCCCTGCACACGGGGGGATGCTGTGACAGCCCCTGTGTGCAGCTGCACCGTGACTGCTTCTGGAATCACTGCCAACTGATGTTGAAGTGTTACTTTTGTACCCACTTCTCATGATCTTCCCCACCTCTACACATCTCTGGTGCCACATGTCATTCAAATCACTTTCGTATCACCTGGTTTGACAAGTATAAGCAGGATGTTAAATAAACCCCAACAAAACGGTACAGGCAGCACCACTGGGGCCACAGAGGGATGGAAACTCCTCGCCTGCAGTCGCCTTCCCTCTGTGGTTGCAGGACCAAGGCAGCAAGCCCGGGGGCCTCCACATGGGGGCCAGCTGGCCCCACGGGCAGGGTGGCTGCCAATCGCCACACACGGCCATCTTGCTCCCAGAAGAGCAGCCAGCGCTCGCGGTGCACCTCTGTAGCCTCTCACCGAGGAAAGCAACTGCTCTCTTCTGGATAACGAACTCACGAATCGGGGGAGAAATGTCACACAGAATCCACAACCTGGCAACACACAGCCTGAAGTCTTCGTGAATATAAATGCTCCATAGCAGGGTTCAGGGAGAGCAGACTCAAATTCCAGTGCTTTTTAAAAGAAATATTAGGATTAAAAAAAAAGTTGAACAGTCACTAACAATGATAATATTGTCATCTTCCCAAAAAGAGAATGTTCCTTAAACTTATTTGGTGAGGCTAGTTTAATGTTCTAATTGTTTGCCCTTCCAACATAACCATGGAAAGCCTCCCTGGACATTCAGGGAGCTCAGGCGGGGAAGCAGTGAGCTACTCTTACTATTATCTATGTGGCATTGTCCACAAGACAGGGAAGGTAAATGGATTGCCAAATGAATTTTTCTGAACTACCTGAAGGACCGTTCTGGATGACTTTGTGAATGGTATACTAATTCGGGGCATAAAAAGACTGCTACTCTGTCCAGTGTTTCATGAGCACCATTCTGATGATACTTCTTCACTTTGCTCAGCTCAGTTTGCTGAAGAGGATAAACAGAGGCCATTGCATAACAAGTATTTGACATGGTAGATGCTATTTGGAATCTATCAGAAATTGGCAAGCATATAATTGAATGGATGGTCATGAGAAAAAGAAACCAATGTGCAAGGTAAGTATTTGGTAGCTATGGATCCTTTTAAATATTAGAGAGAATACACACACACACACATTCACTCACTCCACTAAATGCCTGCAAGCTAAGGAGAGACAAAAGCACATAGGCTGTCTACTCTGCAGGCCTGGAGGGACCTGCCCCACGCAGTGACAATCTCAGCAGGCTTGCAACCTGGAACAACACTGAGGAGACTGATGGATTGTTTTGAGAGCAGATTTAAGTTTACAGAACAAGTGAACAGAAATCTGCCTCTGTCTCGGTTGCTCGCCCACCCCTGCCGTTCTCCCATTATTAACGGCCTGCATTTGTGTGGCACCTTTGCAGCCCTAGAAGAGCCAACAGTGGTACATTATGTGGACTGAGGCCCCTGGTTTACATTCTGGTTCCTCCTTTGTGTGTTGCAGTTGTACAGGTTTCCCCAGGTGGATGAGTCATTCCTCACGGGACACTTTCATACCAAACTGTTTTATTGCCCTAGAACTGGCCCCTGCTCCACCCGCTCACTGCTGTGTTCCCCCAGCCCTCAACAGTCACTGATCTTTGTCTCCACGCCTCTCCCCTTCCAAACTGCTATACACTGGGAACTGTATGGTGCGCACCCTTTTCAGGTTGGCCTCTTTCACTTAGTGGTATGCATCTACGATTCCCCCATGTCCTCTCATGGCTTAATGGCCCATTTCAAGCCTAAATGATAATTCCACTGTCTGGATGTACCTCAGTTTATATTCTTACCTACCAAAAAACACCTTTCATGCTTTCAAATAGTGGCATTTAAGAGTAAACTACTATAAACATCCATGTGCAGATTTTTGTATGGACATAGGTTTTCAACTGTTTTCATAAAATACCAAGGATTGCTGGGCTACAAGGCACATATGTCTGAATCTGTGAAACTCCACCAAGCAGCCCCCCAACATGGTTGTACCATTTTGCATTCCCACCAATGACGACGTGAGTCTCCCCTGTGCTGTATCCTTGCTGCATTTGGGGTTGTCGGCGTTTAAATCATTCTATGACATTTGTAGTGGTATTTCATTAGTGTTTCAATTTATAATCCCTTAATGACATATGACAGGAAGAATATGTTCATGGACTTATTTGATATCCATTTATCTTCTTTGAGCAGGTGTCCTTTAAGGTCTTTGGGCTGTTTCATAGTTTTGTTGCTTATTTTTTTATTGTAGAGTTATAATTTCAATAGTGTAGGGACACAGGTCCCTTGGCAGAAGTGTGTTTTGCAAATATTGACCATATCCTGAGGCTTATCTCTCATTCTTTTAGTATTATCTTTCTAGAGCAGACATTAAATAAAGTTCAAATTATCAAATATTTTTTCATGGATGTTGCACTTGGAAATATATCCCACACCTAACACCACCTAGTTCTTGCCCCTACTTTATCTCCTAGGATTTTTCACATCTTACAGTTAGGTCTATGATATATTTTGAGTTCACTTTTGCAAGAAGTGTGTCTTAGTCTGTTTTATGTTGTTATAACACAATGCCAGAGACTAGGTAGTTTATAAAGAAAGTGAATCTGTACCTCACAGTGCTGGAGGCCAGAAATTCTAAGAGTTGGAGACTGCATGTGATGAGGGTCTTCCTTCTACATTGAAGGACTGCAGAAGGAAATCCACGGTGAGACAGAGCAAGTGTGCTAGTTTGAGTCCATTTCCTCCATTTATGAAGCCACTAATGCCATCAGGGGTACCCGCCCTCATGACCTCATCTAACCCTAATTACTTTCCAAAAGCTCCAATTCAAATACTATTAACAGTTGATTTTAGGGATTAAGATTCCAACCCATGAATTTTGTGTGTGTGTATGTGGATATGCAGTTGTTACCTTTAAAAACTATAATTTAAATAGTTACAAAATATCCTAATAGTTACATTTAGTTAAATTTTCTTTAAAATTTGACCTGAAATGGTCTTCCAGTTTTCTAGCATATATTCATTAAGATCAACTGATGATATTTAAAAATTACTCATAAATCTAGAGGACATAATGTAGAGGACATAAGAAGGAAAATACACATGGAAATCTTAAAAGAATGCAGAAACCTACAGCTAGAAACACTTTATGCCCCCTGGTAGGATGCCCTCTCCAACAGCTCTGCCCCAGCACTGCCAGATGGCAGCCTTCTAACTCCTCCTGTGTTTCACGCAACGGCACGGTTCTGGGGTAAATCAGTTCTTAGGGGGATCCAGTGATCTGCTCTTCACTTACAGACAAAACACTGGAACCACCTGGGACAGTCAACATTATGTGTCACCTAACGGATGCCCAGAAAGTTAGTAAAACATTTTTTGCTGGTGGCATCTGTGAGGGTGTTTCTGGAAGAGAACAGAATTTGATTTATTAGAATGAGTAAGAAAAAAAATATCCTCGACTCTGTGGATTCTGTCCATTGACTGAGAGTCAAAATAGAAGAAAGAGGCAGTGGGAGGGGCAGTTCTGGGGCTGGGCCATCCTTCCTCTCCTGTCCGGGGACACCAGTTCTTCCCGTTCTTGGGCCTTCTGACTCCAGCTGAATGATGGCATCAGCAATCCTGGTTCTCTAGTGGGCCGGCAGCAGGTCATGGACAGACTCAGCCTCCACACCACCGTGAGCCAACTCTCTTAATAAATATGCTCATATGTATGCACATGTAGGTCCTCTCCGAGAACCCTTACTTACATACATCCCTCAGATGTTGTTCCCAGGACCCTGCCCTGTTCCTCCACACTGACCTTGCCACACCCGTGAAGCCAGCCTCCATTTGCTCACACTATACCCCCGTCTATATTTCATTCCCAGACACCGTACTTGAGGAGCTCCAAGCTCCTATGTCCCACTTCCTTTGGGGCTTGCTCATTTCTACATCTGTGAATCTCCTGGAACTCAGCAAACGGACCCCGTTTCCCCAGGTCCAACACCTCCCACTAGAGCTCCTTTCCCGTTTGCCTCTGTCCCAACCAGCTAGTCACCAGGCTAGTTTCTAGCTCATCAGCAAACCCTTAACTCTGTCCCTGACGCTCTCTCCCTGGACTGAGAACACGGTGGCCTCAGTCTTCATGTGGGTTTTCCAGTTTATGTTCCATATTACCACAGCAGTGAGAGTCCTAAAGAGATACTTGATAATATTACCTCCTGCTTGAGAATTTGTAATCATTTTTTAGAATAAAAAAAAAAAACATTGGCATAACATTAAAAAAAAAACAACTTGATTATATGCACCAACCCACATTTCTGGCCTCGTTTTCAGTAGTTCCCCCACAAACTCTCTTCTAGTCGCATTAACTATTATTAGACCCTTGAATAAATCATTATCTCTCAAATAGTTCCTATTCATGTGTTAGTGTTCCTCTATGATTAAAAAAGTCTTCACTGTATTATACTCAGTGAAGTTTTGTAAATGAATGACTGGGTTCTGTCACGGCCCAAAAGAAAAAGGGCAAAACATCTTATCTGGAAAGGAGGCTCTAAGCAGGTGACTCAGATAAAAGCAAATTTGAATAAAAATTGTTGTATCTTAGAAATTTAATTTTCAAGAAAATAGAGAGGTGACATGGCAGAGGAGCACAAGAATGGTCAGATGCTGCTGTCGTGTGGGAACTGAACTTGATGGCCCATCAGAAAACTGAGACAATGATTCAGTCAGGACAAAACAGAGGCCTAGAAAACAATTTTGCTTTAGGTCTGGAAGACAAAGGAAAGGTAATTACATTTATCAAGCACACACAGGCCAGGCACTCCCCAGAAGTCCACTGCTCCCTGCATAAAATGATGCAGTCGTGGCCAGCCTCACAGTGCATTCAGAGAAAGGCACCTGGTAGAGAAATAACAGGAAGTTGTTCTTAGCCAATCCGCTTCAATGGTGATGCTGTTTGGAGGGTACTGAGTGTCCAGGAGTGAATCTGCCACAAGACCTTGGACTGGGCCTATGATAGCCCCACCCCAAATGGATATTTAATAAAATATTAATGCTGAGTACAAAAATAAATAGTTCCATGAAAACCATTGAGAAGGATATACTTTTCTGCTTACTCATGTATTTTATTTTGATAATATCAACCTAAGAAGTGCTATGATTTTTCATTGTTTGTTGAATATTTATGTTGTTGATTTAGATGCATAGTCTATTACTTTGTTATGCTATAACATTTCCAATTTTCATATAAATATAAAATCAATCTAATTGCATTCACATAAAGCAAGAGACAAGCCCTCAGAATGGAAATGCCACACATACTCACAAATGAATGCCTTTCCTTTCACACTGAATTCAGAGCACAAGTTTTTCTTTTTAAATATATAATTAAATATGATTTGATTAGTAATAGATGCAAATGGCTTTTTTCATGAAATGATTCAAACAACCATTGAATTAGGGCTTTGATTTTCTATCTACCTGTCTACAAAGCATTTCACTTTTTTATTAGATCTCCAACTGCCAGTATAATTGCAGAGTAAGCCATTTTGAAAGCAGCTGCTTTCCCAGGTGCCTTTCCATTAATTCCCAGGAAACTCTGAGTCAACCTGGTGCTCGGGAAGCACACCCTGTGGGTCTTGGGAGTCAATGTGGTGTTGAGGTGAGGTGAACTATCTGTATTAAAAAATAAACAAACATAAAAAAACATAAAACAAGAATCCTGCTACATGAGAAATTCCTTTTACTCAAAATTTGACTGTTGTGTGTTAATTTTGTGGAAGTTCTAAGACACAATTTTATTTTGTGTTTTTAAGATTGCAAGATTATGAGTTAAGTAAACTTTGGTGTCTTTTTACTCTCATTGTTAATTTTAAGTGTCATAATATTTTGTTGAATTTGCATAAGTTTAAATGTTAATCAAAATAAATGGTGATTTTTGGAAAGAAGTATGTCCCAATGTCCTCTTCACACAGACTGAGTCGAGGGGAGTCCATCACCTTGGCTAAAAACCTTGGGCGGGGGCGCCCTGCAGGTGGCCATGCCGTCAGTCCTATCATCTTCCAGAAAACCAAGACAATAAGCACAGGAAAGCAAAAGGCCAAGCATTCAAGAGACTTTGCAGGGGAAGGAAAGAAATCATCTAGGATAAGAGCCAGAACTTTTTGTCTTATAACGGAGCATACTGATTCATCTAAATAACACACCAACGGTCCTTTCCGACTGTGGCTTCTTCCAGCCAGCTTCCTCCGCAGTTGTGGCTGGTCCTCTCCAGTGGGGCCCTGTGATCCCTACTCCTGAGGACACGGAGAGCTGTGCAGTCCCTGTCCACACACAGGAAGCCCTGGCCTCGCCACGGCTCTTTGCATTATGTGGGGTTGGTGCTTTTCAGACCTAGAGAGGAGATGGGCCTGTTAATGGGCTAATTGCAACACACCTTTGCCGTGGTGGCTATAACTTGTGTATCTCTGCAAACGTGGGTTAAAACTAGAACAAAAGGCGAGCACAGTAGCCTTTGTTTCTTTCTTGAGTACCAGGATGGGAACAGGCTCTCCTGCTCCCTTCCTGTGCTCTGAGTGGCTGTAACTAAGGGAGGTCTCAGCAACTGAATGCCAGGGAGTGGGGACACAGCATCTACTTCTGGAGGAGTTCCTGCCCAGTGCCACTTTGTCCTCCTGTTGCCAGGGGTGTGGTTTCAGGAGCTAACTGTCCATGCGGTGGAGGACAACGCCGTTCCGTGGGCAATCACATAAATGGAGGATCCTCGTCCCTGGCTGCCCTAGAAACAGCCACCTGAACAATCCCTAGCAGGCTAATTTAGGATGCTTACTGGAAGAAAAAATTAGCAAAACTACTGTAATTCTTCAGCTTCTTTGATACCTCATCTTCTACCCTAATTATGAGAGAGTTGTTAACTAAAAATGCCTGCCACTTTTGTAGGATACATTGTATTTAAATTTTAAAAGCGTTTTCAAAGAAAGCAGGTGAATTTTATTTAGGCAATGGAGGCAGACGTCTGGACCGAGAAGGACTGTAACAGATGATCCAACCCACGGCGGCGGAGGAAGCACGTCTGCTCGCTCTCAGCATTCTGCCCATGCCATCTGATATTTGAAATCAGTGGCCACATCCCTCCCGGGTCTGGGTCTTCCTCTTTCCACGGAGTTCCATGAACCACATGTGACTCACAGCAGCAGATGCGGACATTGGAAACTATTTGTTCTCCCTGAAAAAGTTCGGCACTGTCACTTTCCGTGAGAGTGGAGGCAGACCGAGGACTCAGGTCAGCTCAGTCTCTGAAGAGAGGCAGTCTAGTGTTTTGTGGAATCCATCAAAGAAAAAATAAAAGCTGCACAAATTAACAGCGTGCCTATAAAATCTTGCAGTGCTCGATAAATTCTCACAACTAGATTCACTTTTCGAATGCTCCTAAACAGAAAATTCAGTTTCATGAAGGAATGGCCTGCCCTATGTGTGGCAGCAGCTGTGTGGAGACCTTCTGTATGTGACGTTGTGCAGACCCAGCTCTAGGCTGCTCCTGCACACGGGGGTCTCAGGACACCCAGGCCGCTGTCCTATACCATGAACGGCTCCTGGCCCCTCGCCTTCTAGGTAAAGCCCGGTCTCGTGACTCCCTGTGGCTGGGGAGGCCTGTCTGTGTGCTGGGCGCCACATTCTACTCACCCTCCTCAAGTTCTGTCTGCTCCATGACCAGGTCCTTCCCTTGGATCCTTCAGACTTTGCCAAGGGTTTGTCCTGATGGTGACACTCCAGTGTGCAGAAACGCCAACAACTGGAGACGGAGTACTGACCACCTCGATGTGAAAGACTTGTGCCTCATCTGCAGCTGCCAGACCCCACCTGGTCGCCCTCCCTTATACTGTTGCTCCCCACCCCTAGGGCACTGACCTAACACGTCAGGGACAGCGTTGGTCCCTACCCTTCTCCAGGTCCCATCCGTTAGTACCTAGAAGATCTGAAGGCAGTTTCACAGTTCAAATTTAAAATTACTGGTGCGCACAATTTGCTGTCCGTGGAGGGAAACGACCGAGTGGGGGACACTCACACTGATGCAGGGGCTGCATCTTAGACGGCAGGAGATCCCCTGGGCCCTGGGCTGGCAGGGAGTTTCATCTTGACATACCAACCCTTTGACCCTTGTGGCTGGACCTCTGTGTGCTTGTCACTGTCCAGATGGGCAATTCAGCTGCTGCTCCTGCTCTTGCAGGACTTGAGGGTCTGTCACTGAGGCTTCCTGCCTGTCCAAACGCTGGGACTTGTCTCCTTTCTCTAGCTTCTGAGTTCCTCAGATAGGAGCCACTCAAGCTAGGTCTGCGTCAAGACCCTGCATCCCCTGGTAACACCTGCCCATACAACACAGTGGGGTCTACTGGTTACTGTGGACAGGAAAAAGAGCCAGCTTGTGTACCCCCAAACCTACTCAGGTCATCAGTTAATGTGAGCTGAGTTTAGAAACAGGATGGGGGCCGTAAACACAGTAGCGTTACAGAGTGAGGGATTAATTAGCATTGGAGGGGTGCAAAGCAACACTTTTGGGGGTACGGGCACCATACGTTATTCAGCTGACCTTAAGATAGAATGTGGTGTATTATGTAGCACAAAGATGTTTCAGCTCTCAGGAGTAGGTGTGATGCGTAGAATTCTGGAAAAGAAGGTTTAAACCCCTTACATATATTGGGTTGGTGATTTCTACCCCCACACACCCAGAGCTTTGAAGAGGATTCATTGTGTCAGCCCAGGTCCTGGCAGAGCTTCAGTAACTCCAGCTCCAGGACTCAGAAACATAGTTTCTTTGCAATCACAGTTCGATTCAATGGCAGGGGTAGGGGAGTCTCTCCTCTGAGGTGCCTAGCATAGCTGTGTGTCCTAACGGTGCAGATCCAGGCCATCACCATCAAGAGTGAGAAGTATCAAGATTTAAAGTGGAACTAGAAGGCCATGGGTGATCGTCTCAGGAGCATGGAGAGTGCTTTTCATGGCTAACCCTCCGCCCACAGCCATGGCCAGGCTGTCACTCTGGTTGGATGGATGAGAATGTCCAGTGGAGCCAGTGGAGGAGCTCCCCTGGTGGACAGCTGGCCAGGTTTTTAGCAGCAAGTGTGTGTTTGTTTGAAGAGCAGCAATGTCCTCCTTCCCAGTTCACCTGCTCCTTCTGAAGCTCACTCATATGTGCTGGTTGTTCTGTGGCATTGCATGAAGCCAGACCTTCAAGCACATAAATAATGTGCTCATGTTCTTAAAATATAAAAATGCTGCTGTCTAGGTGCCCCCAGCTACTCAGCATGATGTCCTCGGTACCTTTGAGCCTTCAGCTCTGGACAACACGCTGTTGCTTGATTTCCTCGTGGCTCTCTGCCTCCCTGGAAGGTTCAGCCCCAAAGAGCTGGGCAGCCTGTGTCAATGTCAACAGGAGCAGCTTCTCATTGCACTCCGCCAGGAGGCCTGAGAGCTCGCGAGCACCTGTCACCAGGACTACAATCAATGGGGAAGAGGACGGTGGCTCTGCTTTGGATTACTTTTATTAATTACACCTGAGAGCATTTATAAATTAAAAATAAAGTCTAAGAAAAAGAAGTCTACTAAAAAATAAAGGAGGGAAAGCAGACTTCATAGGATCAGCATTTTCAGTTTTCATACTTAAGAGCACATCAAAAATTCTAAATTCACTATTTTTTTTTTACCTAAACAAGCCGGCTTGAAAATATAGCACAAAATGTTTCAATATATAACTAAATAACTATATATAACTATATAACTATATATATATATAAAACTATATAACTATAACTATCTGAGCAAAATCAGTACTACTTTTAGGATTCTAGAGTAATGTCATCAGTATCTAGAACGTTTCTAATTCCTTCAAGTAACATAGGCAAAGAGTCCTACTTCTGAATTAAAAAGACCTTTGGATCCATGTTGAAATCTGACCTATTCGTGAGGGATTTGACTGGGTCAGCTTGGATTCTATGGACAAGGTAAGCACAAACCAAAGAACCCCCCCAAATCTAGCATGGAAACAGGTGGGCGTTTTAGCTAAAGCCCTCAGGTTCAGGAGGCCCTCAGCCCACGACTCTCAGCCAGGCTGTCCAGGGGGGACAGGGTGTGCTGGAGGTCAGGGGACATGGGATGTGACTGCCCAGGTCTCACAGCTTCTCCCTCAATGTAGGTACCCTTCAGTATTCAACTGTAGGGTTCAGCTCTTCTATGATAATTCAATGTAGTTACTACACCAGTCACTTCTGGAAATGTTTTTCTCTTAATCAATTTTCAATAACAGAATACTTCTATAATAATTTGAGAAGTTAGAACAACTTTCCTTTTAAATACTAAGTTGAGTCTCTATGAAAATAACCGCAATGACAACAGTGAAGTTTTACTGATGTTCATGATTGAGTTGTGCATGACTTATGTGTGGAGTATGCTGTTCTCTCTGTTGATTTTACCTTATACTTAAGCCACAGATAATATTATCTCTTTACTATCAGCCTTAAATGTCAGTCATAGCATGGTACAGATCGCTATCAGTATGTGAAGTGAGGTTCCCAAGGTTTTTCTCTTGGTAGCCTATCAAGCTTTATTGGTGCTGATCACTGTGACTCGAGCAAGTCCAGCATAGCTCCGCGGTGCATGGAGGCAGCTGAGTCTAAGTCGCGATGGGGCTGAAAGCTGAAGGTCCACGGCACACAAGTAGGCCAAAGCAGTGAAAGGCTATGCATGTGCTCAGGAGTGTGACATGATCTTGTCCAGGCAGAGGACTCTAGAGAACAACAACCTGCAGGATGGAGCGAGGCTGGCCCACTTCAAAGGCCAAAGGTCCATGAAGAACATGGACGATGGAGGGCAGGTGCCGCTGAGGCTGGGTGACTGGTAGGAGCTGCGCAACACAATCCTAAGACACCACATCAAAGAATTGGGTGTTTAATTTTACAAATGATGGGATGGTTTTAAGATACTTTAATCAACGTAGAGTACGATCACTTGTACATTTTGAAAAAACTGATTCTGACTTTAGAAGAGAACAGACTGGTGGGTTAACAGCAGATGCAGGGAGACCAGCCTGCAGTTGATTGCATAAATCTGCAGGGGGTGGGGAGCTTGCAGGTGCCAGCCAGGCAGATGCAGGACAGGTCCAGGAGGGGTGTAAGAGGAGACTGCCGTTGGTCTGGGATGGGTGTGGAAGGGAAGGCTGCCAGGCTGGCAACAGAATGAAGGTGGGGATGAGAGAATGCCCTGGGTACCCTGGATTTTCTGGATGGACTATGCTCATATATGAATATACCACAGTGACACTCACCATCATGTACATCCACAAGACACTAATAAAAAAAGAAACTGTAAGTAAATAGCAGAAAGTTCAGTAGAGGGAAGGGCACAGGGGTGAGAGGAAGGGGGGGAAAGAAAAGTACTGGGGACTGAATTTATATTCCACACTTTTATAATCATGTCAGAATGAATTCTATTGCCATGTATAACTAAAAAGCATCAATAGAAAAGATAAGGTGATTAGCCTTGGTTATTAAAGAACACAGAAAATATACACATTTGAAGGATTTTCACCTAAAAATATGATCCTTGACTTTTTCTGACTTCAAACACTGCATGGATTGAAGCCAGATGTAAATCTCGTCTTTTAGCCTCATCCGATAGCCTCTCGTCCGTGGGTCTGTGTTCCAAGAGGGTGCCTAAAACCCGGTATAAACCATGCTTTTCCTGACATGTATCTGTTCATGACAAAGCTTCTTTTGTAACTTAGACACAGTAAGAGATTGCAATAATAACTAAAAATAGAACAATTATAAAAGTGTGCTTTTGAAAAGGCTATTTAAAATGTAATGCATTGTTTATTTCTGGAATTTTCTATTTAGTATTTTGAACCACGTTGCTCACAGGTAACTGAAACCTGGGGAAGTGAAATCTTGGATCAGGACAACTGCTATAACTAGCTTCAAGGCAAGCTGCACTTCGACCAGAAAACTCTCGGGAGTGCATAGCTTTTCCTATGCAGCCCCATTGAGAGTAAGGCCCAAAGGGCCTGCAGCACATGCCTGGTGCAGAGTCAGCCTCCCGTCAGTAGAGACTTGACAGCAATCCTCCTGCCTCTCTTCCCAGCACTTCATTTGACACAGCCCCTCATCTAGTGAGTGGTCTTGGAGTAGGACTGCCTCTTGGGTTAAGACATGTATGTTCTAGAACTAGGCCCCCACTCCCGAGGCCCCCATGCTGTGCTGTAGAGGTGGTGCACAGGGAATGCTTTGCTCCACACTGGAGCCTCAGATCCTCCTGGTAGCTAAACATTTAAACAGGCACTTTTTTGTGATCACAGAGTTGTCTCCATACCTTCAATTCATGACTATATTCTGCCTTTATTCTGTTGTGGTCTTAAAAAGCAAATAACTTACAATGGAAGAGGTCTGGAACATTGATGTGTGAGTGGTAACAGTGTTGACTTGGATTGAGGCTTTATGGATGCTTTATTTTTTTAATGATCTGTTTTTGGTTATATTATAATGCAATTTTTAAAGAAAATATTCAGTCTTAAATGAGATAAAATAAAATGTGGCATTTGGAGGTCATATTAATAAAGAAGGAAATAAGAAATATAGTCTTGGAATAGAATAGCAAGAGATGAAATATCTTCAGAGAGGCAGAAGATGATTTCACGTTTTATTCCTGGAAACTAGTGTCTACTTTTGTTAGAAATGCATGTGGGTATTTGTGTGTGCTATAAAGCTTTTGTAATTATCCCAATTTTGCATAAAATTTATGACCCCTATGTCCAAGGGTACCATCATTATTAAAAATTTATGTTTATGTAATCTAGACCTGAAGGTCAGTGGAATGCTGAGCAGGGGTGCTGAGCAGGACATCCCATCAGCCCTCCCGGCTGTGCTGTCAGCGTGCCGTCCACAGGGCAGGCTCCCGGTGAGCATCTCCGAGTCAGGGGTGAATCACCGGGAATACACACATCCCACCCAACCACGTCCAAAGGCAAAACCCAACCGTTTATTTCAAATGCATCCATGTGACCCCAACCCAGGTTGTGAGTCACTGTCATTTCTTCCTTGAGATCCAACTCTTTCATTTTATCGTACTCCTCTCTAACCTATGCCATCAATATCTGCAAGGACCTTTAACAAACCAAATAACTTTCTGGCAATTTTCAGAATTAAAACTTTTCAAGCCTAAGCATTCTACTTATCCTTGGTGCAAAGCTCGAAGTCCTCACAACAATCTGCCAGCATCTGCCTGAGCTGCCCTCCCAGCTCTGTCATGGAGTCCTCTCCTCCAAACGTACTCAGACAAGCAAGCAGGATCTAGAATGCCAGCAATACCCCATGCTGTGATCTGCATGTTTGTGTTCCCCAAATTCTCATGTTGAAACCTAATCCCCACTGTCATGGGGTGAAGAGGTAGGGACTTTGGGAAATGACTAGCCTGCCTGAATGAGGTTAGGGCCATTGTAAAAGAGGCCTGTGGAGCTTGCTGTTCACTTTCCACCATGTGAGGACACTGCTAAAAGTCACCATCTGTGAGGGGGAGGGGCTCTGAGTAGACACTAAGCCAAACTGCACCTTGATCTTGGACTTCCAGCCTCCAGAATTGAGAAATCAACTTCAGTTATTTGCAAGTTACCCAGTCTAAAGGGTTTTGTTATAGCAGCCAGAATGAACTAAGCCACACTGCATACTTAACAAGCTATCGCTCATCCTTCTGTATTTCCTAGCTGAGATGCTTTGAACCTTAGTTTCACTTGCCTAAGTCCTATGAATTTTTGCAAGCTCTACTTATTTTTCTAGAGATTGCCTCAGTAACTTGGGACCCTCCTCACTTTAAGTTTCCTAATCATAAACCACCAGATACGTGTTGTGATAGCCTTCTCCTGGCTCTCAGTGAGGAGACCTGTGTTGGAAACAGTGGACAGACAGCCTCCACCTGTGGCCATTTGCCTGCCCCCACACTCTCATTGGGACACACAGCCCTGGTAATGGCCAGCTGATGACTGCAAGCTCCAGGCTCTGAGCAACATATACCCAGGAAACCCACGTGGTCTGACCACACTTTCCATGCTGGGCTGTGGTTTCTGACTCTTCCCGTCCAGTCTCTCTGCCCTCTACCCTTGAGACATGTGAGACCTGCATGTGTTTGGAAGGTTCCTCCTCACTCTCTCTGTTTGCTCCTCCTCTGTCCTTGAGAAGAGGTGTCTGTCAATAAATGTCTTGCCCATCAAACACATCAGGGTGTCTGGTTCTCAGGGGATATGCTGAGATTCACTAGTCTGAGGTCTGATTTCTCCAGGACAGCGTGTGTAGACACAGGCTATGCCCTCCCCGGGTCTTTGCACAGTGCCTGCATGTACATGTACAGTGCCTGGGCCTCTAGCCCACACTACCATAAGCATCACAAGAGATGGTGCAGCACTAAAAACAACATAACAAATAGCACCCCCTGAACACTTTCTGCCTTTGAGACAATAACGATACATTCTCATTCAACTTCATACGGCAGGTTTTAGGAACATGCCCACTTTACCCATGAGGTGACATTGGTAAAGAGAAATGTGACGATTTCTTCAAATCCACACAGCACATCCAGAAAGTGTGGGGAGGCAGGAACACAGCCAAGAGAGTGTGTTCCCCAAAGCCAGAATCTCAGCCCCCGCCCTGCCCTTCTCTAGCCCCATCCTTCAAACACAGAGAATGAAGCAGTTTAGAATCACCCAAAAGAGAAAGGCCACAGCTATTGGTGGCCAGCTACATGATGAAGAGGGAAGGGTATTCCCTGGTAGAGTAGCACAGGAGAAAGTCACAGGTCCAAGGCCAGAGCACAGAGCAGGAGGCAGCAGGGAGGAGTCCTGAGCCGCATCTTAGATGCGACTGGGTGCTGGTGTTGTCAGGAGCCCTGGGGCTTAACTACAGTAAGCCCTGGCAGGGAGTGACCACCTGGCCACACTAGACCCCTGAGAAATGAAAACAGAAACCAAGACGAGGGCAAACCCATGGTAAAGGGCTGAGACACAAACCCAGCACAAACCAGCAGATTCCTTCAACTCTTCTGTCACTGCTGAGGTCAGAGCTCAGCTAGAATTCTGGTTTTTCACGCAGCAAATCTAGATCCACTTGCCAAGGGAAGGGCACTTACTAAACTAGAATATAAAAAAAATTTTTTTAAATATTTTTTTATTGTAGATGGACCCAATGTCTTTATTCTATTGCTTTGTATGTGGTGCTGAGGATCGAACCCAGGGCTTCACGCATGCGAGGCAAGCGCTCTACCGCTGAGCTACAATCCCAGCCCCTAGAATATAAAAAAAATTTTAAAAATATACATTTATTGCACATTAAAAATATCCCAAAAGATGTCCAATTTAAGAAATCTAGGACATGTTGGAAATGGGAGAATTTAAGGAGATGCAACGTAAGAGGTAGTCAGAGTCCTGTGCTCAAGTCAAGGACAAAGCTGACGACAATCCTGCCCTGACTTTCAGACAGGCTCCACACTGGTGACCACTAGTACAGTCCACATCCTCCATGCTAAGAGGGTTATCATAACCACAAATACAGAATGCCACTAAAGACCACAGGAAGAAATCACATGCCCTCCAATATTCCTAAGGAAAACTTAGCCAATAAGTAATCTCCTTCATAGTAAAATCAAGGCATATAAAGAAAGAAATTCTACTCCCTGGGCCAGAAATCACCTTGGACAGGCAAAGACGGCTCCGTCAACATGGTACATGGCCCTACAATTTTAAACTCCCCTGGTTTGTTTAAAGCATCTTAAAAAATAGGGTTTTCCTGCATATATCTAGAGTTCTGGACTTCTTGAGAATCCTTATTAAATGACAGTAATGACGGTTTCCTACTCAACCACACCGGGCACATCCTCTCCAGGCCAGACCGCGCCCTCACTCCACCTGTCCTGCCCTGCTCTCCGCTGGTTTTGACAGTTTGTCTCACTCCTGTCCTGTTGCTTTCTTATACATGATTTAAGAAAATGGAGCATCTCTTGAAAAACATCAGGGCTTTACTTAAAGCCTAAACCCTAAAAATGAATGAAGAGCTCTCATGTTATAGAATGTGAAGGAAATGCCTTCTGTAATATGCAAATTGTGACTGCAGCATAGGTGACCTGCTTAAGCACTTACATTATCAGGCTGCCCCCTGGCTCCCGAACACGCGACCCCTGTCCAAGGTGTTCTAAGTATGAGAATGTTCAGGCTCTACCATGGAGATACTGAATTGGGAAGAAACAGGAGTGACTGGTTTAAACTGTGTCTCAGGTAGCACGGTTCCACGGAGGAAGGAAAAGTGAGCTTCTTCAAGCTACCTGTGTTCATTACTCTGCAGCCCATCACCTGCCATGCCTAGCGCTTCGTAGATGCATTAGGAGGGTGCTTTAAGTGAAAGGATGAGTGAGCCTTCTCTGGTTTCTATTGCATCAGGTGGCAGTAGTGCTAGTCAGTTTTCATCACTTTGACCATAATACCTGACCAATTTAGAGGAGGAAGAAATCATTTTGAGTAGCTCTGTTGCTCTGGGCCTGACACGAGGCAGAACTTCATGGCACAAGGGCATATTGGAGGAAAGCTGTTCAGCTCTTGGCAGCTATGCAGCCCAGACGGAGAAAGCAAGGCACCAGAGATAAGATACGAATCCCAAAGGCATGCCCCCGTGACCTCCTGCACACCCACCTGCCTGAAGTTACCACTCAGTACAGTAGTCCTTTCAAATTATTCAACCATCACACGGATCAGTCCACTGATTAGACTATAGCTCATATAATCTAATCATTTAATCTGATCATTGCTACATTCATCATTGCTAGACGTTTTATTTATTTTCATAAATAAACCATAACAATAGTCAAATCATTGCTGAGCTGTTAAACATTTTTTCCCTTCCCATAATATACACAAAGAAACCATCATAAAATTCTTATTAAATGTTTTGTAATTTTATCATTTTAGAACAAGCACATTAGAAGAGAAATTTATAGTTTTACTCACTTGTGGTTGCTATAACAAAACACCATAGACTGGACAGCTCACAGAACAGAAACTTCATTCCTCAGAGTTCTGTAGACTGTAAGTTGGAGATCAAGCTGCCTCCAGATCTGATGCCTGGTGAAGGTCCCCATTCTGGTTCATAGGTTGTCTCACAGAATGCCACGGGGCCAGCAGAGTGGTAGGGTTCTGGTCTCCTCCTCTTGCCTGCGGCACTAATGGCAGCACAAGGTCCTACCCTTGTGACGGACACCTCCAAAGGCCCACATCCCAAGAGCACTGCATTGAGGGTGAGAGTCTCAACAGGGGTATTTTGGGAATGACACAAATATTCAGCCCATAACTTAGTTTATACAATTGTGAATTGAAGTTGGAAATTACAGGTATTCAGACTTTATGTGTGAACACTGAT
>PVHX01015508.1:0-46323 GCA_004024805.1 Geosciurus inauris
ACCCATTGGACAGGGGAGGGGAGGGGCCTCTTGACAGATAGTCCCACCAAAACTACATGCAACATGGGAAAGGTAATCCACCCAAAGGAAATCCAGTTGCTGTTATTAAAAGAAAATGGAGTTTATTAGAAGAGGTTGAAAAATCAATAAATGTCTACCATGCAAGACAGGTATGTTTTCAGATTTTCAAACCCATCCTCTATATCCCCACAAAGTGTGTAGAGCAGGTAGTGTGGAGGGGAGGTGGAAGCCCAGAGAAGGAAATGACTTGCCCAGGTGACACACAGCATCTAACTTACTCCCATGCCACCATCTGCCTCACCCTTGATATCCTTCAGGCCACACAGCCTGTGTGTGCCTGTTCAGGCTTTCCAAGTCCTGCCTGGCAAGGGAGGGGCTGGGATGAGCCCAGGACAATGAGTGATATGCCTCACCTGCCCAGGCTGGAGACAGAGTGGGTCATGGGTCAGGGCGGGGAGAAGTTTCCTTTTTTGAAAAGCTTCTTGGCAGAGATGTGTAGGCAACAGCTTCTACCTGGAGAACATGGGACTCCACCCAGCCATGGTACCAGCTGTGACTTTTCTTTGCTGGAAGAGGGCTCTGAAAGATGAGGAGAGGAGGTAACAGTGGGCTGGGGGCTCCAGATGAGCAGTGCATGTTGGGAAGTTCTGGTTCTAGAACCCAGGAGAAAAGCACAGTGGACCTTCCTCTGTTCAGCAAAGTTGTAAGCAGCCCTGAGATGTGGGCTTTGTAAAACCTAGGAAGGTTCAAAGTCCCTGCCCATCTAAAGCAAATAGCCCTGAATAGGAACTTATTCTTTCTCCTAGATCCCAGGATGGGTCAGATGCCGAGAGTTTTGCTCCAATCCTAGTTCTGCCACTTACTAGCTGTAAACTTCCATAGGTCTCTCTGGATTTCATTTGTGCAAATGGAAGATTGAATTCAAAAATTAATATTAATAAACATTAATATTAATGAGTAACCCTGTGGTTGTGGCAGATGACTGCTACCTGACCACTGAAAATTTGAGCTCTTTCTGCAGTGGGGTTCTCCCTGGGAGGCAGTGCCTCAGCCAAGAACTACATTTCCCAGGCTCCCTTGCATGCAAGTGGTTCTTCATTCCAATAAAGCTTTATTTGCAAAAAACAACCAATGGGCTGAGTTTAGCTCCTGGTATAGAGAATGCTTATCTATCCTTTCTCCACATTTGCCATCAGCAGCATTTGCTAGTCACTTGTTTAGCAGCATTTACTAATCTTCACCTGCCATGTGTGGGAATGGATTTTACTGAATTCTTCCAGCTAATATTTATTGAATCGCTCTGTAGGCTGAATGTCCCTTCTGGAATAGGGCTGTGAACAGCAGATCTTTGGGCTTTACCTACAAATCTTGCATTGTAGTAGATGTGGCTGCTTCAGTGTTATAGGAAGGCATCTAACTCAGGTTGCTAAGGAAGGCTTCCCTAGGGGTGCCACACAGGGACAAGGGTCACTGCTTTACCCAATCTTCCCAGATCTTCAATCTGTAAAATCCTCCTTGTCTCTGCATCCTGAAGACCTCACACATTGCCTCTTTCTCCTTCCTTAGGCTAGAAACAGAGAACACCAAAACCCTAGGAAATGATGGAGAAATCCTGACCCACCCCCCATGGCTGCCCCATTATCCCAGCTGCCTGCTGACCAGGGGCTGTTATGCTAATGAAACTATAGCATTATTTGTTATAGCATCTAGCACGACCCTGAGTAATACTGTACTTCATGCACACCATCTCATTTAAGATTCTCAAAAACAAATCATCCCGATTATACTGATGAGGAAACTGAGTCTCAAGAAGTTAAGTGACTTTCCCAGAGTCACACATTACATAAACTAAACAGCCTTAACTCTAACCAAGAGAAGTTTTTTTTCTCCCAAACCCATACTTCTGACGACTGTCTCTATTCACTAAGGTTTAATTGGCTCTGATTCTGATCGATACATAACCAGCCTTCCTGTCCAGTCCATGAAGTAGAGCCCAGCAACAAGCAGGAGACAGTCCTGCCTTGGGACTTCCATTAATGGGATGAGACAGGATTTCCCCAGGGCAGGGACCTGAAGGCCAGAGGCCGGGCAGAATAGGCCAGTCTTCCTGCCTTGGAGAAAGTCAGCTTTTGTAGGCCTCTGGGGATTGTTGCCTGCACAGAGTCACATGCCCCAAACCTTCAAATCCTTCCTAGGCCATGGGTGAGAGGTGGGAGGAAATCTCTGAATGAAAGGACTCCCAGCATTCCCTCTCAGTTCCTGCTCCCTTGAACTTTTTTTTTTGCAGGCCAGCGAGGTACCTCTCTCTTTGTAGCCAACATGTCCAAGGTTGACAGGCTAAAACTGTTCGCTTGCTTTTAAGTGTCAGGAGATGTAAATAGTTTTAGTCTTCAGTGGTTTCTGATTGAATATCCTTTTGAAGTAATGATAGCTATAATTTAAAGCAACAGTTACCATATTTTCCTTGCTGGCTGGCTTTCTTTGAAGCACTAAGTATAAATCTGCTTAAAATCTTAAAATAGCTGTAGTTCTGTCTCGATATTCTACCAGGAGCCAGGGAGATTCAGCCTCTAATTGCCATCATCTGTAACTAATATGAGCAGCACAGTGGGCTTGTGACAAGGTGGCTGGGAGAATTGCTCTGACATGGACAGGAAGGTGGAAGCAGAGACATGGTCTCCCTCTGGGGATCTTGGCTTTGCTTGGACTTCGGAAGAAACCCTTTGTGAAATCAGGACCAAATGGGCTCTGAGCTATTGGAGATTTTTAGGATTCCCCCCTTTTTTCCCTCCATCCCACTTCCAGAAGCCTAGGATGGAAATCAGGGGCCTTCTTGCAAAAATGAACTCAGGGAGCTCCTGGGTGGGTGGGGCCTGGTGCTAGCCAATGGGATTCCCAGGGACTGCATCCGTGCCCGAAGAGCTGCAGCGGGCGTTCCAAGGTCACCAAGGGGAGCAGTGGGCAACCATTTCTGCTGTCCACCAGCCAACACATTTTAAAAGGGTATACATTCTAAACTGGCTACATTTCATCCTTCCCAAGTATCCATTCCTTCAGTAAGTCCTTATTGCATCCCTACTGTGTGCGGGGCAGTGAGCAAAGCCACAATCCCAGCATTCCCAGGGCTCATGGCAGGCAAGACAGAGACAAGGCGGGTGGTGATAAATGCCCCAGAGTAAAGCAGAGCAGGAAAGGAACAGGGTGTGCTGAGGTGCAATTTTAAATAGGCTTGTCATGGAGAAGGTGGCATTCAGGTGTGGCATTTAATGACATTTCTACAACCTCATTTTTGTAGACACTTTTAATGAAAAGTGTCCTGATATGTACATATTTAGGTATTCTAAAAAAAATCCCAGTGGGAAAATTCAGAAATGTGGACTATTTATCTTTAAGTGCCCGGACTATGGGTGATTTTTAACTTTCTTTTATGCGCAGGCATTTTCTAGATGCTTCATGATAAGGAGGCATGCATTTTGGAGAAACTGATCATTGGATTTGGCAGTCCCTCAATCAATTAAACACAGGTTGACCAGCAACTCCACTTCTTGGGTATATACTCAAAAGAATTGAAAATAGTGTGCAAATAAAAGCTTACACATGAATGTGTAATGTTATTCACAATAGCCAAAAGGTAGAAGCAATCCAAATGTGGATCAGTGGGTGAATGGAGTAATGTCATGGCGTAGCCATACACTAGAACATTATTTAGCCATTAAAAAGGATCCATGTGACATCATAGATAAACCTCCCTCCATGCTAAGAGGAAGTCACACCCAGAAGATCACATATTATATGAGTCCATTTATATAAAATATCCAGAGTAGGCAAATCCATGGATACAGAAAGCAGATCAGCAGTTGTCTTAGGTTGGGGTGGGAAGAGGGGGATAAGGAGCATCTGCTTAGTGGGTGTGGGATTTCCTTTTGGGGTGATGAAAATATTCTGGAACCAGATAGAAATGATAGTTGTACAACATTGTGAATGTAATAGATGTCCCTGGATGAGACACTTATTTTTTTGGTACCAGATATTGAACTCAGAGGCACTGTTAAGTGGTTACACTGAGCCACACCCCCAGCCCTTTTTTTTGTATTTTATTTTAGAGAAGGGTTTCACTGAGTTGTTTAGGGCCTTGCTAAGTTCCTGAGGCTGGCTTTGAACTCACAATCCTCCTGCCTCAGCCTTCCAAGCTGCTGGGATTACAGGCATGTGCCACCATACCCAGCTCTGGATTAAACACTTTTAATAGTTAAAATGGTAAGTTTTGTTATATATTTTAATACAGTAAAGAAGTGACAGTTGGAGGCATTTTTGGAGAAACTAAATGGCTATATATGCCTGGTGAGGGTTGCCTGAGAGGTCTCTGCCAGGTGACTGAAGTGGGCAGGGACTGGGGGACCTGGCAGAGGCCCATTAGAAAGATTTGTTACTTCATTGAACCAGGACTTACCGAGCACCCTCTAGATGCCGGGCAGGGGCTGCAGGAGTGAGTGACCACAGCCCTGCTCTGCTGGATCTTCCAGGCAGGAGCTGGCCAGGCAGGGTGAGGAGGTGCAGAGAGTGAGGCGGGGATAAAGCCAATCCTGTGGGGCTGAGCCATGGACTCTGTTGTTTGTAGGCTGAGGACACAGATGTCAAGAGAAACCAGAGACCAGACCAGACTTGGCTGGGAGTGAATGATGGGAGTTGGTTGGGAAAAGAGCTGAGTGTCTCTGCAGCCCATTAAGGGATTAGCAATTTTCCACAGCTGATCTGTGGAGAGGGCGATCTGGACACAAATAATTGAGAAGAAGCCTGTTTCCCTCAGTCTGGGCATCCCAGTCTCTGTAGTACAAGTTCCCATGCTTTTTAGAATGGCGGAAGTCAAGATATGCTTTTCTGTGGAGAGAGATAAGAGATGAGGAGGAGCCACTTTATATCACTGGATGCAGGTGGTCAAGCCCTCTGTTCATACCTCCTCCTGTCTGTCACCTCCCCCAAGAACTCAGACACCTGCCCTGCTATGCCACCTTCCCAGTGTACACCTGGGACTTTGCCCATGTCCTGTGGCTTGCTAGAATTTTCTGGGCCATGCTTTTAGGCCAACATGCAGCAGAGCAAGGCCCAAGCAGCCAGAGCCCTTGCCAACTCCCCTGCCCTTCTTCTAGTGCTTTGGCAGATGTGGGCAGCTGCCAGGCACAGCCGAGGTCTGGTACCCATTGTGCCCCAAGAGAAGTCTGCCT
The DNA here is from genome assembly GCA_004024805.1 of Geosciurus inauris. NCBI lineage: Eukaryota > Metazoa > Chordata > Mammalia > Rodentia > Sciuridae > Geosciurus > Geosciurus inauris. The sequence goes on from PVHX01015508.1 coordinate 5,244, forward strand.
GGCCCTATGACCAGTTGCATGAAGCCCTGCACCTCACCCAAGGGCTTCCAGTGGTGGCCTGCCTGCAGCTGCTGCCCCCCCAGTGCCCTTCTGTCTATGCCTTGGCCACATCTGACTCCTGGGACAGCCACTGCCCTTTCCTACCTCCAGGTCTTTGTACCTCCTGTTCTTTCCTTCTGGCTTGCCCTCCTCGAAAGTGCCACCTGTTGAAACCCAAGCTGTCCTTTGCGTCTCATCTCAAATGCCACCTCCTGCTCCCTAAGCCCCTCGCTACTCCCAGCACACTCTCACCCCTGCACGAGGCCCAGCTCTCCACTTGCAGATGCTGTCACAACCCACCAAAGTGCGGGCCTCCTTTGCCCTCTTCTCAGGCTGTGAACAAAGCCAGGGGTGCCCTGTGGTTGAGAGAACGGCTTTTGACTTGGACAGCCCGAGGTTCAAGTCCAGACTCCACTTGGGCACGTGGCATTTTCCCCTCTGTGCCTCAGTCTTCTCATCTGTAAAATGGAGATGATGTTAGAGCCTACAGTATGGGTTACTCCTGGGGACAAAATAAGAGGACGAACAGTGTGTGGGAAGCAGGGCCAGGAGCAGGGTGAGACAGGGAAGTGATGGGGCACGAGCTTTAGGGAGGTGTGCACAGAAGGTGTGCAGGGAAACTTCTGGAATTTTATCCCTGAGATGCTTCGTGGGATGCATTTGAGCAGATGTTTCGTGATGACGCAGGGGAGTGAGGGAGACGAGGTATGGTTTCCTTCTCCCAGCACAGCTGGGGCAGAAGCAGGCAGAGACCTTATGGAAGATCACCACATGGGCACAGAAGTCACCCAGTGTCACGACAGAATCTGGGAAGGGAGGCAGAGCCACGAAGTGCAGAGCACTCAGCTTCAGGGGGCCGCAATGCCAACCTCAGAGCATCATGTCAACACTTCAAAAATATGTGACCCTGGCAAATCGCTTCACCTCTCTGTGGTTCAGTTTCTTTATCTTCAAAATGGGACTCAACAGAGCAAGGGCCCGGATCTGAGCAGGTGAGTGACAGAAGGACATCCGGGCATCGAGAAATCCCTCGAGTTGCAGGCGGTTGATGAATTATGGAGAAATCAAGGCAGGGAGGTGCCTAGAGGGCTGGAGGACAGGTTAGTGGGAAGGCACAGGGGTGGGAAGATGAAAGACACAACAGATAAAAATCAAATGAACTTGGCTAAAGATTAGATGGAAGGGTCACAGTAGCACAGGGGCAGGTGTTGAGGGAGGGATGGGGGATTCATAAATGGAACAGTAAAGAAAATTTCCTGGGGCCTGAAAGGGCTGGGTGCTGGGACAGGGGAGTGCTATCTGTAATGAAATTGGGTTGGGCGTGCTGAGTTAGAAGGACTGTGGCAATCGAGGTTGAAATCTTGGAAACACGAGGGTGTGGCTCTAGTTAAAGGTGATTGATGTGAGCATTCTGTCACCTTTAAAATGGGTTCCTGATTTATACATCCTGAGGTCTTGGAACTTGTTATTAAAATGGGACATCGCAGGGACATCACATCTGGCTTTTCTTACAGATAATGTAAGGGACTGTGGTTCCCTTTCTTTCAAGTAAGGACCATGTTTCCAAAAATATATTCTATAATTGGGTATTCTAGGAAAAGTATATTTTGTAGTTAAGTAAGTTTGGGAGGCATTCAGTTAAATGAAAATAAATGTTTCTTCGATGTAGGACTTATTAGGACCTTTAACAAGCCGATGTCTTTTGTGTACTCTGGGGAGGAACATGGCATGTCAAGTTTCTCAGAATTCTTCCTGCTGAACTATTTATCTATTAATTTGTTAAGGTACCCAGTCCTGAACGCTAACCTAATTTGAACCTGGAATGGAGAGTCAGGGAAGTCTCCAGGTCTTCTACATCTTGGAGCAGGATCATAAACTTTCATGAGCATGTGTCAATGTGGAAACCCAAGACCTGCATTTCTAGCAAGTTCCCAGGTGATGCTAATGATGCTGGGGATCACATCTTGAGAAGGACAGTCTCAGAAGGCCATTGTCCTCAATTGACCAGTCTCCTGGGGGGATGCCGTGGGGCTTCAGCAAGAATGGGACAGTGATGTCATGCTGACGGCGACCACCTCCTCCCTCTTATTCCATCCCCAAGGCCTGGATTGTAGTTGCTCAGGGGTTGCAACTGCCTTCCTGTATGGAGTGTGGAAGGAGCTGGGGAGCTGTGGAAATCCTCAAAGGCTCTCACAAAAGGAAGAGGAAGGCCTGGGCAACTCACAAACCACATCTAAGTGAGCAGCCCCGGCTTGGAGGGGCCCACCATCCACAGGCAGAGTGATGGGTGTGGGCAGAGGCTGATGTGGCACCAGGGTGGTATCAGAGGTCAAGGTTGGGGAGGGCACGAAGGATCTGCCTAGTGGGAGAGGGCTGCACACGAAGACTTCTTTCCAAACTGCAAAACCATCACAATTAGATGGAACAGTCCTCTGGTCCCTTATTTAGAATGGAATGTGGGGCCCAAGCTCTGCTTTCCTTTATGGGGAAGGGGGAATGAAAATAAACTTTGGTTTGACTGTGGCTGAGAAGCTGTTAGCTTTGTGTCACTGTGGCCAAAATACCTGACAAGAACAACTTAGAGGAGGAAAGTCTTCTTCTGCCTCTGTTTCAGAGACTTAGTCCATGGTGGGCTAACACCATTGCTCTGGGCCCAAGGTGAGGCAGGACATCATGGTGGAAGAGTGTGGCAGAAGGAAACTGCCCTGGACATGGTGGCCAGGAAGCAAAAAAGAGGGAAGGGGAAAGGGGCCGCAGAGAGAGGTCCCCTTCCAGGACATGCCCCCAGTGACCCATTTCCTCCAGCCATGCCCCACCAGCTTAGTTACTACCCGGTCAGTCCATTCAGAGTAGGATGGGCAGATTAGTTCGCAACTCTCACAATCCAGTCATTTCACCTCTGAATATTCCCACATTAACAAGGAACATTTGGGGAACACCTCATACCTCAACCATAAGGGAAGCCATGGGAGAAGTCTGGACCTCCAGAAAGTGATGCTGAGCACCACAGCTGTCACTGGACCTGAACAGTCTGGTCTTCTGTAGAAGCAGGGATCCTGGGGGACATGTGGGAAGAACACCTGCCCCTCCCTCCCATCCAAACCCCATTCCTGAGCTTTCACAGGGCCTCTCTGCCAAAGGACCTGCATTTTTAAGTGTGCAGAGGTCGTAGAGCGATAGGCTCGGAGTCCACACCATTTACCTGGACAAGCCTCTTCACCTCTCTGAATCTCGTTTTTCATCTCCAGGAAAGAGTTATAATAAGAGCTGCTTCCCTTACTCCTAATGGTGCAAAAGGGTGTTAGGCTGCTTTTCATTGCTGTGTCCAAAATACCTGGCAAGAGCAAATTGGAGAAGGAAAAGTTTGCTTTGGTTCATGGTTTCTGAGGTCTCTGTCCGTGGTCTACAGGCTCCAAGGCAGAAATATCATGGTGGAAGGGCATGGGGGAGGAAAGCCGCTCAGCTCGTTGCCCCAGGGCAGTAGAGAGAGGAAGGGGCCAGGGACAGATAGAGACCAAGCACACCCCAGTGACCTCCTTCCTCTAGCCACACCCTACCTGCCTACAGTTAACACCTAATAGTTCATTCAAGTTATCAGCCCACCAAATGGCTTAATCCATTGATGAGGCCACAATTCCCATAATCCAATCATTTCACCCCTGAACACTGTGGCATCGCCTGACACATGAACTTGGGAGGTGAGGGGGGGGAGGGGCGGGCATGAAAGATACAACCATGACCAAAGGTGAGCTGAGAGAATGCGCATTTTCCATTACATAGATGGTAGCACCACCCACCACTGCAGATCAAGAGGCAGATGGAAATGATACACAGGAAGTGAAAGAATACAGTGACAAAAGCAGCCTATGTCCCCGATACTGTGGATCCACAGTGACAAGTGGGACTTCTTTATTCTGGATGTACATATTTTTTTTATGTGGATGACAGTAGATGATTTTATATTTCTGTTGTTTCAGGTTTTATACGACATGCAGTTAGATCTAACTCTTCCCGACTCATCACACTTAAAAGTGGGTGGCATTTCAAGAATGTGAAAATATGTGTGCACATTGCTACATTATTTGTGGCTAGGGATGTTGGAAACAATCTAAATATACACCCATACGACAGTGTGTAATTCTTGTTGTTTTTTCTGGAAATCTGAAATTATGTTAAAATAATAAAATGAAAGGAAATGGCCTGTTAGGGTTGAGGCTGAGATGCAACTGGAGTCCTGCAGGCCCCAGTCACGTTCTCCTTCTTGTCCCACGGCCTTCTTTTCCCGGCTCAGTGTGGATTTTCTGAGGGATTTTTGGTTAGGGTCAGCTCTGGGCAAATGTAGTTCCTGAACCCCTCTTGTTCAGCTAGAGGCAGGGCTGCTGAGTGGGTTGCAGGGAGAAGACCCAGAGGAGGGAGCCCTCCATAGGAGCTGCAGCCACACCCCCAGGGTCTCCTGGTGCCTGCTGGAGCAGAGGAGAGGAGCTTGCTGCCAGGGCCCTGGTATGGATGCAGGTGGGGGGACCTGGCCCAGCCTTTGAGGGGCATATCTGGGCTTTCGCATTCCCTACTCACCCGCTGCCCCTCATGTCTTCCTCAACATTCACAGAGAGAAGAGACCAGGTAGCATCCTCCCCAGGCTATCTTGTTCCTGTATCTTGGGCGGGGATATTTTTCTTATGTGTCCTGTACTTGGAAATGTTGCTGCTCAGGTGTTCAGTGCAGTGGGAAAGGGAAGGAGGAATGAGCTGCTCCCCTCCCCCGCCGTTCCTCCTCTCTTCGCCCGTAAGTTTGTGTTCAGAGCTCCTGTTCGGAAGCTAAGTGATTCAGAATTGGCAATGCTGTTGGACAGAACTGAACTCAAGACTTCCTCTGGGCCAGGTGCAGAGGTGCACGCTGTACTACTCAGGAGGCTGAGGTGGGAGGATTGTGAATTTGAGCCCAGCCTGGGTAACTTAGCAAGACACTGTATCCAAAAACAAAAAGTTTCAACTGTCCCCTTGGACCTCATTCCCCATCTGCAAATTGGCCATGATGACTGCATTGACCCACTGAGTGATTCTGAGGATTAGAAGAGCTAAGTACTTAACACAGTGCTCAGCAGATGTGAGAGCAGTCACAACACATCAGAGTCAAGGGCAGTGATAACTGGGCTGTGGCTCAAAAGATGAGGCTTCGAGAAGGCCATGCTGCTTTCCTGATCCCACACTCCACTTCCTGAGATTGCATCTAAGCAGCAAGTGCACTTGAACCATTTGGCAGCCCTCCTACGAGAAACCATGGGCTTTATCTGCCTGGCACCTCAGCTTACCCGAGTCTCCCCACACTGTGTACTACTCAGGGCTCCTACCCTGGCCTGAGTGTTAGTTACAGAGCTTCCAACTTTCAGGACACAGAAGCTGCATCACTGCACTGGAATCCTCCAGAAGGTCTCTCCTTTCTTGGTGTTAGGTAGAAGTAGTTTGCTGCGTAGAAGGAAGGTCACCTATTCTTTGTGGGGAAAATAGCACCAGGCTTTTATAAACTCTGTGCAGGTTGCCCTTCAAATATTGCCATTTGGAGTCCTGTTACTATAATAATGAGCATATGAGCCCAATCTTGGGAGTTTCCCAAATAAGAAAATTCCCGAACACAATTATTTGAGGCTACAAAAGCTGCTACTTCTTTGTAGAAAGTAAAATTATACATAAGTGTTTTCAACAGGATCTTCTATGCCCAAACTAAGCATTATCAGCCTTGGGAAAAAATATTCACAGTTATTTATGTTGACCTAGTTCTCCCAGTTTCTTCATCTTGCTTGTGTCTTTTGGGTGTGTGTGCGTGCGTGTGCTTACATGCATTTATATTTGAATCTTTAAGTATTGTATTTGTGTGTTGGCCAGTGGGACATATCCAACAGCTAGTTTGAGATATAATTGTACAATCCACCCATTTAAAGTGTACAATTCAGTATATTCATAGAGCTGTGCAATCATCAGCACAACCAATTTTAGAATATTTTCATCACTCCAGAAAGAAACCATGGGCCCATTAGCAGTCACTGCCCACTTCCCTCATGACCCTAATCACATTAATTGACTTTCTGTTTCCACAGATTCTCCTATTCTGGACACTTCACGTAAGCAGGATCCTACAATATGTGATCTTCTGTGGCTGGCATCTTTCACTTGGCATGGTTTCATGGTCTGTCCAAGCTGTACCCTGTATTGGTACTTCATTGGTTCTTACGGCTAAAGAGTGTTCCATTCGATGGCTACACCACATATTGTGTATCCATTTCTCTGTTGAAGGACATTTGGGTTGTTTCCACCTTTTGGCCTCTGTGAATAATGTTGTGATGAATACTGATGTGCAATTTTTGACGTTGATGGGTTTTCATTTCTCTTGAGTACGTACCTAAGAGTAGAGTTTCTGGGTTAAAGGGAGACTGTGGTTAATTTGTGGGGGTGGGTACTAGGGGCACTCAATCACTGAACCACATCCCCAGCCCTATTTTGTATTTTATTTACAGAGTCTCACTGAGTTGCTTAGTGCCTCACTGTTGCTGAGGCTGGCTTTGAACTAGAGATCCTCCTGCCTCAGCCTCCTGAGCTGCTGGGATTACAGGCATGCGCCACTGTGCCTGGCCTATGGTTAATTTTTTGAATAACCATCAAACTGTTTTCAAAGGGGCTGCACCATTTTACATCCACATCAATGTTGTATGAGCTACAATTCCTATTCATCTTTGCCAACTGCTTGTTACTTTCTGTCTTTTTGATTATGGCCATATTGGTGGCTGCAGAGTGGTTTCTTGTTGTGTGGTCTTAATTTGCATTTCTCTGATTTTGTCTAATGATGTGGAACACCCTTTTGCATGCTGATTGGCCATTTGTCTAACATCTGTGGGGAAATGTCTATTCAGATGTTTTGTCCATTGTTAAATTGAATTGTAATAGTTTACTGATTTATGAATGAGTTGCAATAGTTCTTTGTGCATCCTGTATACAATTTTTTTTCAGATATATACTTTGCAAATATTCTCTTCCATTTGTTGGTTATATTTTTACTTTCTTGATGAGATCCTTCATAGCATACAATTTTTGCCTTTTGATGTTTTTCTTTTCTGTGTGTGTGCGTGTGCTTGTACGCACACTTTTGATACCATGTGTAAGGCTTTACTTGGCCTAAGATTACAAAGATTTATACCTATATGCTAAGATTTTTATAGTTTTAGTTATTTCAGTTAAGCCTATGATAGACTTTAATTTTTGTGTATGGTGTGAGGAAGGGGTCTGGTTTCATTCTTTGGTTTGTGGACATCCAACTGTTTCTGTTTCTAAAATATAGAAATAGTTTCAAGCCTACTGTTCAATTGTGCTGCCCTGAAATCAAGTGTCCTCTCTTCTCTGGCCCTTCCCTGGGACCTCCTGGATATTTCCATGTCTCACATTGATCTGCCAGTGCCTGATATAGCAAGAGACCTAAGAACCTACCATTTCTATCCTAGTTGCCTAATATTTCAAGTGCCACATGAACACATCAGTGTGTGTTAAGCCCATTCTCAGGGTTAGAGGTACTGATAGCAACTCAGAGATGTCCCAAACTTGTCACTAATGATCATGTCTTGTACCTCCAGGGGAATTGCTAGAGCAAGGAGAAATGCCAGCTTTTCTAACTAACATAGAAAGAGGACTGGAAATTAGATAATGACCCAAAATGGGCTTAGCAGTTGCACAAAAGCCCACAAGCCAGAGATCTCAGAGGCTGCAAGAAGAATATCCACCTTGGTACCCCACAGGCCATTTCTTGCCCATCTTTTGTTCCTATTGTCAATGTTCTCTCTGAGGACCAGGCAGATTAAGAGGTCTGACACACGGAGTGACAAGAGGAGACTGGGTGGGTCCCTCCTCTGCTCCCCTCTAGGGAAGATGACCTGACTCTCCCTTTGCAAAATGAGTTTGAATGCCCACAGTTTTTCTGGATAGCAGGGGCCTCTCTCTTTCCCAGGAAGCTTCAACAGTCAAGACAACTTCCTTAGAAGCCTCTAGTTTGCAGACCAGTCTGCCCTGGTGCCTGGCACCTCTTATTCCCCAGTGGCAGCTGACCAGGCCATTGAGAGAGGCTTTGGCCATCCACCAGAAACTGGCTCTGATTTTGCCAGCCCTCTGTCCCCTCCCTCCCCCACCCTCTCTGCTCAGCCTTTTTCTCCTGCAATGTCTTGGTTCCACATTGCTGGATGATTGTGTTTTTGGCAATGGCCCTACTGCGTGCTGTGGAGCAAGTGGCAGAGTCTGTGGCCTTTTCCCAGGTACTATTTCCAGCTGGGCCGTGCTATCCTGTTCTTGTGCTACAGTCCAGGACACAAAAGGTCAGGGGCCCAGCTGAGAGGATAGACCCTGGTGTGGAGACCTCCTGGTCTGACCTCCTGGCTATGTGGACCACATCTTAGGAAAATCCACGTGAGCATGTGACACAATCCCCAGTTCCAACCTCACCGGCTGACCTCATGAACCGTTCCCAGGGTGCTTTAGTATTTGGGTGGAGTTGGGAGGAGCTGAGTATGTATTCAGAGTGCTCAGGTGTGGAGGGAGAGATTACAAGACAACTAAAAATACAGCAGCGGCTGACTTCAAACTATACTCTGCTGCTGACGTCATACATGAAAACGTGAAGACAAGTCCCTGTCACTTGGCAAGTCTGAGCCCAGGGCAACTTACTCTCTTTTATAATTACACTACATTTGATTATTTTATTTGAACAGTTAGGGCATTTGGTAACTATTAAAATCTTTTTATAAAATTATATTTCTAATGATTACATTTCTAGTGTTGAATGATTCTTATTTTATAAAATATTTGCAACTGGTCTTCCTAAAGATCTAGAAGATAACTTTAGGAAAACTCTAATCTTATTATTGCATTCCAAAGCAGCAATGCATTTGGTGACTATTTATGGAGTGCTTACTAATAGTTGGCCCTGGGATGCACCCAGTGCCAAGAGAGTCCCCAGCCCCAAGGTCCATCTGCCATCTCAGGTTCAAGTGTGGAAGGGGAAACAAGATGGAGGCACAATGAATGAGAAGGAGAAAAGTCAAATTCTAAAGTTCTGGTGACTGTGCAAAGCACAGGTCCCTCAGGAGTCTCCCCCACTACAACCCGGTCCTTAGGCTCTCTGCCACCTCCTTTGGGAACCAAGGTTTGCCAACTCCCTGTGCCCAAGCTTCTGGAGTCTGGGCACCAAGAGTTCTGTGGCACCTAATAGTGTCCTAGCAGGTTTCAAGGTCATAGGATAAATATGGGCCATGAGTTACTCATTTTTTTGAACTCAGTGACTCTCTGAGCACTGAGCCACATCCCCAGCCCTATTCTGTATTTTATTTAGAGACAGGGTCTCACTGAGTTGCTTAGCACCTCACTTTTGCTGAGGCTGGCTTTGAACTCGTGATCCTCATACCTCAACCTCCCAAGCTGCTGGAATTACAGGCAGGCACCACCATGCCCAGCTTCTCTGAAGATCTTCACAGGGAAAAACTACTTTTATAACAAGACAAGCAGAAAAACATGGAGGAAAATTCCTGTATATTTAAGATAAAAAGTGCAACATAAAAGAACTTGCACTCCTATGGAGGGCTACTTCAGGTCTGACCTCGATTCTCCATGATATGAAGTTCATTGGCCCACCTCTTTCCTTGGGATAGATAGGTGGGAGAGCTGGAGGAGTTGTGACACACCCTGTGCCCGCCCCAATGTATAACCCCACAGAGATGGAAGGGCCCTGTGGGAAGCCAGGGAAGCGTCCAGAGATTGAGAGCCTTTGATTTTAGTGTTTGCTAAGTCACCGACCCTGCAAGAATGGCCTTTGGTGAAATGACAGTACACACTTCTCCCTCCCTCCCTCTTCCCTCTGTGTGTGTGTGTGAGGGGGATGATGGGGGGAGAGCTGAGGATCAAGCCTAGGACCTTTGACATGCTACGCCCCAGTCCATGATTACTCTCCATCCTCACATGCCTCTCACACTTGTACCCGTCCAGTAGAGCAGACATCCGTGCATCCATGTCTGTGCCCACCACAGGTTTAGGCTCGCAGCACCCTTACTTTCTCCAAGGAAATGCCTCTTGTGGCCACCACCCCTTGGCCATGGTGACTGGCCCAGCAGTGAACACATGACCCAGGCTGAGCCAATCAGAGGGCTTCCTTGGGAGTTAACACCTGAAGCTCTGCAAGAAAAACCATTTCTTTCCCTTCGATGACCATCTCTAAGACTGTAGCCACGGAGTTCATGGCAACCGTTTTGAGAAAAGGAGCCCAGCACTAAAGCAGAAATCAGAATGAATGAGCAAGTACCAATACTTTCAAATCCTGGTTGCTTTCGGCTTTATTTACAGTACCTACCTTATAAGATCACAGTGAGGATTAAGTGGGTTAAAATGTGCGTTTAGCACATGATATGAACTCAGTAAGTGCGGATACTATTGTTGTTTGGTCCATTCTTGTTTTGTTTAACTACCAAAAAAGAGAAAAAGGTTTCTGTTTTTGGCACCCAGGTATCTAGACTCTCAGGACCTCAGGAGTGTGTTTTCTTAGGGAACACTATGACTTTAAGTCACACAGATGTGTCAATGGTTGTAGCAGCCAGCCTCCAAGATGGCTCCAACAACCTGCCTCTTGGCGTGAGTGCCCTTGTGTAGCCTGCTCCCTTGTTGAGGGCTGACTTGGGTAACTGCAGTAGGATATTGTAGAAACAATCAAGGGTGACTTCCAAAGATAGGTCATAAAAGACATCGTGGCTTCTCTTTTGCTCTCTTTTGAGTCTCTTGCTCTCTTTTGAGTCTCTTGCTCTAAGGGCAGTGGCTGCCATGCTGTGAGGATGCTCAAGCAGCTCTACGGAGAGGTCCATGCTGTGGGCATGGCTGTGGAAGTGAGCCATCTTGGAAGGAGAATCTCAAGGCCCACTCGAGCCTCTAGCTTGAATTTCTGATGCACAGAAACTGAGATAATAACTGCTGTTTGATGCCTCTAGGTTTTGGGATAAGTTGTTATGTGGCAAAAGACAATTAATATAGCATCTCAATGTGTGACTCTTGCCAGAGCAGACTATCATCTGGTTACTGTTATGTTACTTCTGGTAAAAACTCCTTTGTTGTCAGCTCTTATCATTGTGCACTAATATGGCCCAGGTGCTCTCATGAGGGTTTTGCATACATTACTGCCTCTGTGAAAATTCTCCATAATGCTACAGTTTAGATTTTAAATGCCCCTCAAAGGCCTCATGTTAAAGGTTTATTCCCAAGAGTGAGGCCAGTGGAAAGGAATGGAACCATTAAGAGGGGAGGCCAAGTGGGAGGTCCTTAGGTCATCTGAAGGGGACAGTGGGACTCCAACCCCTTTCTCTTGCTCTTTCATATCCTGGGCATGAGGTGTGTGGTTTTGCTCCACCAGGCACTTCTCGCCATGATGAGCTATTTCCCCAGAGGCCAAAAGCAATGGGGCCAGCTGACCATGGACTGAAACCTCCCACTAGAACCTCCCACACTCTGAGTCGACATAAACTTTTTCTCTTTATAAGTGGATCATCTTGGGTTCTTGTTTGTTATAGTGACATGAAGCTCACAAGCACCCCATAGCAATCCTGGGGAGCAGGTGCCACTGCCGCCTTCACAGCAGCATTGTGATTTTGCAACAGAGGCCCTGGAGCCTTTTCCCTGTGTTAAATCCTGTCTCCCCCACTTTCTGGGGATGTGGATTTGGGTGAGTCACCTCTCTCTGAACCCCAATTTTCTCAGCAGCAAAATGACAAGCACAACAGTACCTATCTCGTGGGGCCTCAAGAAAACTGGATTGATAGGTGAGCTTTGCATATACAACTTGCTTAATAAATCCCAGGTGTCATTATTCATAGAGGAAGATACTGAGGCTCAGAGCAGCTGGGCTTTTTGCTCCAGGGGCCTTAGCTGAGCAATGGTGCCAGATCCAGACTCTTGCATCTCAGCCTCCTGGAGGCAGTGCTGCCCAGTAGAAATGCAGTTTGAGTCATGTGTGCCAAAAAATTCCTAATAACCATATTTTAAAAGTATAAAGAAACAGTTATATCAGCTGATGAGTAAAAAGAAGTGAATGAATAGCAGGCACGTGGTCTACATCTGTAATCCTAGCAACTCCGCTGAAGCAGGACAATGGCAAGTTCGAGGCCAGTTTTGGCAGTTTAGCAAGACCCTCCCCCAAAGTAAAAAATAAAAAGAACTGGGAATTAGCTTAGTGGCAAAGCATCCTTGAGTTCATTCCCCAGTAGGAGGAGAAGGAGGAAGAGGAAGAGGAGGAGAAGAAGGAGGAGGAGAAGGAGGAAGAGGAGGAGGAGAAGGAGAAGGAGAAGGAGGAAGAGGAGGAAGAAGGGGAGGAGACGGAGAAGAAGGAGGAAGAGGAGGAGGAGGAGGAGGAGGAGGAGGGAATGAGATTGCTGTGGTCTTCGGGGGCTCCTGCCTATTTTGTGTTCATCCAAAGGGCTAGCTACTCTCTCTCCCTTCCTTTCTTCTTGTCTTCTCTTCCATTCTCTCTTTTTCTTCCTCTTCATGACATATACCTGAGTTTAGTAGGGATCACATATGATCCCTGATGCAGGAAAAAAATCAGTTGCTATTAATAAAGCCCTAAATTTTTCTAGTGAATCTCCCCTGTGGCTATGCTGTGAAATATCTAGAATGACATGTGGGCAGAGGCTGTGGACATGAGGAACGCAACATTATTCACGCATTATTCACACACGTTTAAAATGTGGCGGAGGCAGGATGTGTCTTTGGTTCTGGGATAGTCAGCCTTGGTTGGTGCTTGGTTCTTCTTCCTCTTGACCTCCTTCCTTCCTCTGTCTTTCCCACTTCCCCATCCCAGCATCCCCAGCATCTTCTGCTCCATCCTGCATTGCCTTTGCAGACCCTCAGAGATAGTTCTGGTCCTGGGGATGCACATGTGTTACTGGGGAACCTGTGGACCAGTGTGCCCCATACTTCCATATGCACTCATGTCACCCAGACATTTCTAGGGACATACAGATTCTGACCCAGTTGATGTGGGAAGGGGCCTGAGCATCTCTTTTTAATAAGCCCCTGGGTTGATTCTACTGCTGCTAGTCCAGGGACTACAAATTGAGTAGCCAAGATCTAGGGGGACAAGCATTTCTCCTGCTAATATGAATCAACTTGTACCACAAAATTTGATGTGTACGCACATCGGAACCCCCTTTACCAGGACTGAAGATGAGAAGGAATTAAAGTTGTGAACAGAGATCCTCATCCTGCCCTATTTAAAAAAATAATGAAGGAGAAGGTAGCAAAGTCATGTCTTTCCTCTCAGACAGCCACTCGGATGCCCTTCCATCCTGTCTTCCACAGTAGAAATGGGTGGGGTGCTGCCCACGATCTTGACCCACCCAAGAGTGTCAGGCCCATCCAGGAGCCTCAGGTGGGTCAGGTATCGGGGTGGTGGTGAGGAAGTGGAGTAACAGCCGCAAGGCTGCCTTCTCCAACCCCAGAGACATGGAACAGTGGTTGAGTCCAGCGTGGGTGAATGCGTAGATACGTGTTCTGCCATCAGAAAGATCTGAACCATTTATTGGTCACATTGAGCTAGTGGCCAAGAAGGAACTTACTTATCCATAAAATGGGGGCGATAATGCTTATCACTTAAGGTGGTTGTTCTAATTAATAAAAATAACACTTATAATTTATTAGGTCATCATTATGCACCAGGCAAATCATCATGCATGATACATTGCTGATATCATGAATGAACTTGCATCATTCTCTCAATAGCCCATGAGGGAAACAACATAATCAGTCTTCCTGCATTAGGAGGGAGCAAAGCTCAGAGAAGTACAGTTAGTAGCCAAGGTCATACAGGGAGTGATGGAACCTGGGTTTGGACCAAGGCAATCTGATTCCAGAGCCTGTCCTCCGGACCACCACACCTGACAAGCATTGTCCTGCAGATATAGGTGCTTGGTGAGTATCTGTTAGGTGCCCAGTGAATGCATCATTGTAACTCCACTGTGAAAGCCAGAGAAGTTAATACCCGTCTCTCTTCTCCCCCACATGCATTTGAAAACAAACATGTTATTTAAAAACAAACAGGGGTTTTTTTTTAGTTGTAGATGGACACAACACCCTTATTTTATTTACTTTTATGTGGTACTGAAAATCGAACCCAGTGCCTCACATGTGCCAGGCAAGTGCTTTACCACTGAGCCACAACCTCAGCCCCCAAACAAGGGTTTTGGAAGAGCTAACAGAACATGATCAAAAGGAGCAAAAGATTATACCGAAAAATATTCCTCCTGCCTTGATCCCAACAAGTTACCAGGCCCTTTACCTGACATAAACCACTCTTACTGGTTTCTTGAATAAATAAATTCATATTCCCCTTTTTAATTCAGATGGAGGGCTGGGGATGTAAATCAGTGGTAGAGGACTTGCCCAGTGTGGGTGAGGGCCTGGGTTTTATCCCCAGCAACACAAACACACACACACACACACATAGAAGTGCTTTAATTCAGATGGTTGTGTACCATATGGAAGGCTCTGCTTTGATTTTTAAAAATTCCTTTCTAATTATTTTCTGTGTTTCCAGAAATTTCTTCACATCCTCTATTCCCTCTGCTCCCTTTCTTTTTTTAAAATTTTTTTTAGTTGTAGATGGACGCAATATCTTTATTTTATTTATTTATTTATTTATTTTTATGTGGTGCTGAGAATCGAGCCCAGTGGCTCACGCATGCGAGGCAAGCGCTCTTCCACTGAGCCACAACCCCAGCCCTCTGTTCCCTTTCTTAGCTTTAGTTTTCTTATTTGCACAAGGGAGACAATATGGCTTCTTCCCAGAGGAGGCCATGAATATTGAGTAAAATGCATGGGAAGGGCTTAGCATGGGGTCTGTCATGTCACAAACACTTACTTAACTCCATTTTATTTTGTTTCATGTTTTCAAGAGGGCAAGGAAGTAAGAGCTGAGATGGCCTCCCCTCTGGGCAGGCAACTGAGGCTGGTGTCGGCCCCTGAGGTGACAGGGCTTCCCGTGGGTGTGTGTCCACAGGAATGAGCCAAACTCCCAAGATAGGAAGGAAGGGGGAAACGAAAATATGGACAAAGAAAGCTTTAAAGACACTCTAAAAAACAGAAACCGAGGCCCAGGCACCAAGCAATCCAGGCTGCTGACTTCCTCTCCACAGACCTGAACAGGGCCCACGTTGACACCATCTGGCTCCAGACACTTTTTCTCAACACCACAGCAGTTAAACAAAGTGAGGTGGGAGGAGAGAAATATGTTCACACGGCGCCTCCAGATTCCATGCTACTTTGGTAAATGGACAAAGCCCAGGACACGGCTCTGTTGAGCTGGCCTCTTCCTCCCAGGCGTGAGCTAAGGTAACAATCTGTGGAGCTACGATTCCAGGGGCAAAGCAGGGGCCCAGGCAGCTGGGCCAGTCTGTTACCAACCCGTCATCCTGCCAGCCTCTGTGGGCCTCACCCAGCGTGGTGTGGTGAGGCTGGTGGGGACCCACCATCCTGGCAGGAGGCATCTGCCTCTTGCTGTCACTAATCCATTTCTCTTTTCCTGGCCATCAAAATCCCACTTCAAAAATATTAAAAGAATATTAACATTATCTACACATACTTTTACCACCTTTAAAAAGATTTTTTCACATTACCCCTGGAAACACTAAGAATTATTAAAGAGAGGGAGGGAGAGAGAGACAGAGAGGCCCACCAGAGGCAGGGAAGCTCTGCTTTGTCAGTGAGAAGAAAATAAAGAGAAATCAGCCTGGCTTCAAAGGGCGCATTTCCATAATTGCCCTGTAACTTTGGCAAAATAAATCTGAGCGGCTGAGAGAAGCGCAATCTGCCAGATGAGTGCACTCCAAAGGCCTGAGGGCTGCAGGCCCACTTGTTAGCGGCCTAGCAGTGAGAGAATGCAGCGCTCCCCACCCGCACAAAGCCCTGATGTCACAGCCTGCCCAGCCAGGCCAGCCCCCAGTCAGCCCTGGCCTGCCTTTGTCTCCCTCCTGCTGCCTGACAAGGCACACACACACATTCTCCCTCTCTCTCTCTTTCTCCTAGGTAAAATAAGCAAGTAAATAACTAGTGGCATTTATGTGTGCGCAGAAGACAAGGCAGCAGCTGAGGGGTGGCGGCAGTTACGACGCAAAAGCTACACGACTTAAGCTTTCATCTGTAAGAAGCTTCCCGTAACCTGCTTCTGACATCAATATCCAAGGGAGAAAGGTCCCAGCTTTGCAGACACACGTCCTCCGGGGGTCTTGACTCGCTCCCTCTCACTGCCGGCTGGAGAAGGTTCCAGGCCCACCGGCTGGCTTGAGATTCGCTCTTAACTTTTTCTCAGGTTCCCAGTTTCCTGTTTGCTGTCTTTTTCCTACCACTTCCCCCTTCCAGGGCCAAAAGTTTTTAGAGAACCAAACTGTTCCACTTACCTTTAGTGTTTCTCTCAATAAAGCTGTGGCTTCTGTACTTGGGCTGGCCCCAGATACCTCTCCCCACTCAACTCACTGTTTCTTATCCCCAGCACCACGGACAGTTTGGACCCCGGTAATTCTGCATTTCAAGTACCAACTAGGCCTGGCCTGAATGGCTTGGGAGATCAGATAAGATTGAGTGTATCCAGGGTGCTAATTCTTTGTGTTGGAGGATTGTCTTGTGCCTTAGAGGGTCTTTAGCAGCATCCCTGGACTCTACTCCTGAGATTCCACTAGCAACCCCATCCTAGTCATCTCCAGACATTGTCAGCTGGCCCCAGGGTGGGAAGAGAGACAAATGACCTGGTTGAGGAGCACTGCACTGCTCATCGTACCTCCTCCAGCTGTGTCCCACCTCAGCAGGGGATGTGTTGATAGAGATTTTCCATCAACAATGGAGATGGCCTTTGGAAGGACTGGAGCCTCTTCACAGAGAAGCAGCAGCTACATCAAAGCTAGGTTGGTCACACAAAGGTGGACATTTTTAATGTGGTCAGGTTGGCTGGCTGGGTCATGAGACAGTGGTGAGTTAGGCTCAGGAGGCGATATCCCGTGAACACATGTGACCCCCTCACTTCCATGTTGTCTTCGGAGCCATTCTTCTTTATGCCTAATTCTGGACACTGTTGGATTTATAAGAAAATTGGGTTGAGTTTTTCTAATTCAACCCTCCATTTTTCCAAATGTTTACAGTGGGGCCTAGAGAAGGTGATTTAGGGCCCCCTTTAGAGAGTTAGCTCCAAACACAGACACAATTTCTACATAGCAGCAATCGCCCATTTTGACTGGACAGGGGTGAGGGAGTACACGCAATCAGAAATTCTAGGATGGACAGGACATTTCTAGGAGGATACAAATAGGCCCAAAGCAAGGCCTTGGAAGAAATTCCCAATGAACCCAAACCAGAAGATACCTGACATCCATTTCCTACTCAAGCATTCAGTTGCTCTGTCTAACTTTGCAGACCAGACAGGCCTAGGATAGTGGAGCCCCTGGGCCTGCCTGCCCTCTAGGGGCCCAGAGAACACCAGCCTAGTATTCAGGGCCTTGTCCTCCTCTCATATCTCACCTGGGACAGGTGAGTGTCAACCCTCTAGCTCCCCAGCTCCTCTCCCTTTCTCGGCTCCTTTTGGCTGGACCCTGCTTTTGCCTCCCTGTATTCCCCTGAAAAGAAATTCAATTGAAAACCATTAACATCCCGTCCCAGAGGTGGACGATCACTTAGGGAGATAATTTTATTCTCTGGCTTCCTGCCCTTGTGATGCAATCTTCCCCATGACTGTCCCCCCCACCCCCCCAGCTCCATGCAAATAATGAGGGAAGCCCTGCCACACATTCCTTCCTCTGACCTAACTGATTACCCCACACACCTTGGAGTGCTTTGCATAACCAACTCCGACAGCAGAAACCCCTTCCTGGCAGGTGATTGACATATTTTATTTCTAATTGAAGCTTAATCAGACCAGGGAAGAGATGCCTATATTCTCATATTCCCTCTCTATCTGTCCCCCTCCTTCCCTCCAAGTTCCCCTTTAGATTTTAAGGACCAACAATAAGGGATGGAGGCAGTTGTTTCTGGGATCCTGAGAGGAGGGACTGAGGTGAGCTGAGCGAGAGATCTGGGGAGGAAAAGAAATGAGACCTGGCTCCCTATTGAAATGCAAGAGCTGCCAAGGGAGCCATCTCTGCTTCTTTGTCTTGCTGGAAACTATGAGATTCTGTTCTGATTAGTTTATCTTACTGGGGTCAATTAGGGGCCGCTTGAAGGGCCCAAGTGTTCTATGGGTTAAGCCAAGCACACACACACATCACGGGAACTGCTCCTGGTGTATGCCCACTCTCCCTCAGCACCGACATTTACTGCTCTTGCAATGTGGATAAAATTGGTTTCATCCAAGGACCGTTATCCCTGCAATGTGATGATCAGAAAGGTTGACCAAACTCCAGGGTCTTCACTGGGGCAAGCCCCAGGCCCTATAACCAGACCTCCTCAAGCTCTGCCCAGCCTCCATGCCCAGCTTCCTTGGGACAGACCTTCCTTGGATATTCATTATGGAGAAGCTGCCTGACTTCTGTCATAGCCCCTCTCCCTGCTCCTCTGGGCCCCTGCCTGGGGAAGTGTCCTTTCTCCCTGGGTGGAGGTAGGCTTGCCAGAAGGAAGACACTTCAGTGACCAAGGGGTGCAGTGGGCAGATTATTGCAGGCTGTCAATAGTGCAGGTTGTCTGAGGAGTGGGGTCTCAGATTCTGGAAGATGGTAACTACCCACCTACCACCGATCAGCACTGGATACCTGGTATCTCAGCCTCACTATTACTACCCTGCTAGGTAGACAGCATGACTCCCATCTTGCAGATGAGGAAATAAGGGCAAGAAGAGTTCAATAATCTGCCCAGGGGTTCACAGGAGGTAAATGGGGGGCAGGGTGTGTGCCATTCAAGTTTGTTAGGCTGCAGCTGGGGGTTTCAAGATGTGGGCCTTATAAAGATCTCATTGTGCTAACCAGGGGCTTCAGCCCTGGTCCTGCGGTATCAGCCTCCGGTTCAAATCCCTGGCAAGTTGAAGTCTGTCCACCTCCAGCTCAGCCGGTTCCATGTCTAGGGGTTCTGTGGCCAGTCTGGGCCTACAATCTGGAAATGTGCCCGACTCTAGAAACACCTTAACAACAAGGAGGGGTAAGACAAGAGCACTGTGGGGGTGTCTCCCACCTCTGGGGAACTTGTTGAAGGAGCTAGTCCTGGCTGCAGGACATCTTTGCCAGGGTCACCTCCACTTAGAATCCCTGTGCGACTGGTGCTACCTTAACGCTCCCTCCCCACTTGCTCCTGGGGCGTTGCTGCATCCCAAACGCCCCATCCTGGGTGCAGGTCTCCAGGGAGGCGCTCAAACATCTGTGTCCTCATGGATCCATCCTTGCCAGACTGCCCCAGCTCCTGCCGAGCCTCAAAAGCGAATGACATTTATTCTGTCTTGTTTGGTGGCTTTGGGAGTGAAAGTTCTTCTCAAGCCTCCCCAGGAACCCGCAAGATGGTGCCTGCCCCGCCTGGCTCTGCCGCTCTTCGGGGTCCAACTCCCCGCATCTGGCCAGCCTATTTATTAACGTCGGTAGAAGGGGGCAAAAAAAGGCGTCCCTACTTCCTACCCGGATGCGTCACTCTTTCAAGCATTCTCCACATCTTCCAGGGAAAGGTGGTCAAGATTGGCTGGCAGACTGAAAGGGGAAAAATAGGGCGCGGAGTGGGCCGACGCCTGGCCTGGCGGCAGAGGCCTTGGAAGCGAGGCGCCGAGCGTCCCTTTTGTCCTGTAGAGGGAGCTCCAGCCCCAAATTTCCCGCCCCCCCCCCCCCCCCACTCCCGCCGCCCGCCTCCAGCCGGAATCCTGGCTGGAAATGTGCAACAGCCGGACCCCCTAACTCCGCTCCGGGACCCCAGAAAGCTGCCCCTTCGAGGGCATTTTGGGGTAATCCCACCGGAGCGTCTAGACGCACAGATATCGCCACGGTCCTCCAACTCGCAACTGGAGCACAGTCACACATCACTCAGAAGGATGTGTCCCCCTGGGCACCTCGCACTACATGTCTCCCCCACACCGCCAACCCACGACTTTGCATTTATAAGGAGACGTCTGAAGGGTGCAGTACGGCTGGAAAGAGGCCTTGAACCTGCGTTTGCACAGCCCTTTAAATGTAATATTGAGAAAACCTTGATTGTGCCCGTCAAAGAATGGGGGAGTGGGGAGTGCCCAGAATCGCCCCAGCCAAAGTCCTCCGCGTCAAGACGCTGACGTTTTTCTGCTAAGTCACCAGAGAAGGTTCCAAAGCCCCACAGATGTTTCCGTGGACCGGGTTGTTGGACCCAGTTTTCCAGCTCCTGGTAGGAAATCTTGCCCAGGTTTCCCACCTGTCTCCTCAGCCCTTCATCTAGGGGCTCCAGGTACTTCTCCCACTGCTTCTCCGCCTGCGGCGCCCCCAGTCCAGCCACTTCTGCGCCTCCTTCACCATTGCTGTGCCCTGACCACACGGGTCCTGTCTCCTCACTTGTCCTTTCCCGCTGATTCAGGAGATCTTTTGAACAACTGGGGGGAAAATTCCACCAAACCCAAAAGAACCACCAAACAGATCTGTCGGGGGGCAGGCGGGCTGATTATAGTCAAAGTGGCAACAGCTCATTTATTTAGCCAAAAATAGATACTTTCTTGTACAATTTGGTTCACACATATGTACATTTTTCTGTATATACAAAACAGTCAGACACGCTTATTCTCACTGGAACTCCACCCACTTCCCCCAAATCAATCGAATAAACCAACCTGACAATGGCAGCTAATGTGGGGTGGCACCGAAGCGACGTGGGGAGGGATAAGGGGGACTGACTTTATTTCTTTTTCTTTTTTCTTTTTTTTGTTTAGTTTTCTTTTTAGGTATTCATACACGGACATGCTTACAAGTTGTAACTATACAGAGTGATTTGTTTTTACAATTATTACAACGATTTAAAAATTATTAAAAAAAACAAAAAACAAAAAACAAAAAACAACTAAGATGAGGAGAGAGCCGATAAGACCAGAGCGGCATCCAGGTGGTTCTGGGGCCTGGAAGAGAGTCGGTGGGAGCAAAGGCGGTGAGATAGGGGGACTCGGAGGCCGCCTAGGGCGGAGACACCCTACCTGGGGCTAGGGCAAGGGGCGGGGAGGTGTCTCAATGCATAATAATGTTCAGTTGGAGATGTGTGTGTGTTGGGGGTTAAACTATTAAGACAGGCGGAAGGCGCCAAGACCCGAAGGTCTAGAAGGAGGTGGGCGACACAGCGAGGCCACCAATTCTAGGGGCCTGTTTGCCCAGCCAGGTTGGGGTTCCCAGCTCTAAACCTGCAGGCCGCACAGTGGGGGGCAGGGGCGGGGGTCCTGGGCTGGGCCTGGCGAGCCGTCTCTGGGCGGGGAAGAAGTGACAGTGGAATGATTTTGTTCCCTTTTTAAAAACGTTCCCAGCCAGGTTCCCCTAGGGCAATAAGAGGTGCGTTTGGCTCGGCCTTCTTTTCTCTTCCCGCTGCCAGCTCCCCATCCCCCCCAGCTCGGGGTCTCTTACCGCCTGGGCACGGGCTGGAAAGCTGTCTTGAGTAACTTTTTTTCCACTTCCAAGGCACTACAGCGATCTGAGAGAAGCGAAGGGGGGGAAAAAGAGGGCCTTTAGAACACTCGGTTCGGGCGCCAGAGCGCGGAAGTGGGACGCGAAGCGAAAAGAAAAGCACCTTGTGCCCCCCCCGCCCCCAGCCCTGTCCATCTCCTGGTCGGGTCTCCCAGAATCCCTTCCCACTGAGCCCAGCGCTCTGCAATCACCTGTTCCACCCTCCGGATCCGTGGGTCTAGCGTAGGCGGCGGCGGCGGCGGCCGGGTGACCAGCGGTTCCGGGAAGTCCCAGCAGGTGCTGAGGGGCCGAACCCAGCAGGGACAGAGGGTGCGGGCGTGGGCCAGGCGGCGGGCCTGGGAACGGCCGGTTGGTCCAAGCGGGGAATTTGCCCAGTGGCGCCGAGACCAGTCTGTGAGCTGCGGCGGCTGCAGCGGCTGCTGCTGGAGAAAGCTGCAGAGCCGGGGGTGCGACGGCTGCCCCAGGAGGAGAACTTCCCATGCCGGCAGGCGAGCGGCGCGGGTTATCCGGGCTAGTGGCTGTCTCGGCCAGGGACCAGATTTTGGGCTTCTGCAGGGCAGAGGAGGGAGCCGGTGCCGGAGCGCAGGGGTCTAGGCCCGTGGAAGGCGAGGGCGGAGATGGTGGAGTCCCGGTCACTGGCAGTGGCGCCGGGGCCAGACTCAGGACTGGCAGTGGCCGCTCCTCCAAGCCCTCGGTGCTGTCTTCCGAATCGCTATTTTTGGAGTCCGAAATGGGTCCCAGGCCTAGGTCAGCGTCCCTGCGCGCTGTCCCAGTCAGGGCCAGCTCAGGCCCGGCAGCCGCCCCGTCTAAGTTCTCCAAATCGATCTCCTCATCTTCGTCTTCGTCTGCCAGGCCCTCGCCCCCCGTGTCCTCCTCCTCCCCCACGAGCTCCTCCTCCTCTAGCTCCAGCTCGCGTTTGCCATCTTCCTCGTCCTCCTCCTCGTCTTCCTCCTCCCGCTCGCTCCCGTAAGCATTGCCCTCCTCATCGGTGCGACTGCGGGGTGCCCAAGTCATCTTGTTCTCCTTCTTGAGACGCCGGCGCGCATTGGCAAACCAGGTGGACACCTGGGTGAGGGTCATCTTGGTGATGATGGCCAGCATGATCTTCTCGCCCTTGGTGGGGTAGGGGTTTTTGCGGTGCTCGTTGAGCCAGGCCTTGAGCGTGCTAGTGCTCTCTCGGGTAGCGTTCTTGGGACGGGACGGGTCCCCGAACTGGTACTGGCCATACGGATAGAAGGCGGGGTGCGGGTGCGGAAACGCTGCAGCCGCGGCCGGATGCTGCACCCCAGGGCTGTCCTTCAGCTCATACTGCGCGCCCTGTACGCACATGGAAAAGGAAGGGGACACGCGCGGAGGGAGCGCGGGTGAGCTCCAACCGTCGCCGCCTCCACCCTCCTGGCCCGGACCCTGGTAGTCTACTCCCGCGCGCTCACCTCGCCCGGCGCCCAAGCTCCAACCCTCCTTCCCGGGTTCCTCTGGCTCTTACCAGCTGCGGGAAGATGGGCAGCTCCGCGGCGTAGGGCAGGAAGGCGCCGTAGCCTTGGGCGGCGGCGGCAGCCGCAGCGGCCGCAGCATAGGGCGCCCCGTACACAGACGAGAGCACGTTGGATAGGGACCCAGAGGCGGTCAGCTCCGAGGCTCCCGCGCCGGGTCCGCCCCGGGCCCCCGCGCTGCCGCCGCCGCCAGCAGCTCCCGGGCGCTCCGGCGGGTAGAGCGGGCGGATGTACTGGTATCCGAGCTGGGGGAAGGACATGGTGGCCCGCGGGGCACGGACGGAGAGGGGGCCCGGCCCCCGGGGCCGCCCTGCTCAGCGCCGCCCGCGGGCTCCGGCGCGCATCGGGAGCAGGGCCGAGCTGGGGCAGCGCTACCTCCCGCTCTGCACTGCGCTCCGCGTTCCCTTATTGATCTGCTCCGCGGCGGCGGCGGCGGCGGCGGCGAGGAGCCAGGTCAGGTCCGAACAGATTGGCGGAGATTCCCCGGGCTCCGGGCTCTGATTGACATTTCTACGGGGCCGCAAGCCCCTCCTCTCTGCGCCGCGCTCCCTCCTCTCGGCCGCCTGCGCTGCCTCTACCCGCGCGGCGCTCCGCTCTGCCCTCCTCTCCGCGAGCAGTGTCGCGCCTCGCTTCCTTCGCCCTCCTCTAGTTTTCGCTCCCCCTCCTCTCCCTTCCTCTCCCCTCCCCTCGCTGCGCCTCTTCCCCCCAGGATCGCTTCCGCTCCTGCACCGTCCCGGACGCTAGGAACCCTCTCCTTTCCTTTTTCTTATCTTTCCCTTGCTCACTGTTGCTTTCCCCCCTTTTTGTCCCCGTCACTTTTTCTTCTCTCCCTCCTCTTCTAAGCCCTTCCCTTGGCTCGCACAGCACTACCTTCCCGACCTTCCCGGCCTTTCTGAGCCCTGGTCTAAGGCGGCCTAAAGTTGCCGACACTTAGGGCGCTGCGCGGGGGGTGTGTGTCCGCGTCCGTGTCCGTGTGTCCGTCCCCGCCCTTCCACCCCCTCCCTCACCCTTTCCCAAATCTCGGGTCTGACGTCTCGCCCTCTTATTCGACTTTTCCCGGCGTCTCCTCGCCCAGTCGCCAATCGCCTGGGCGCCTCACGGGCGAGGCCGCCCACCCCCGCGGATACAGCACACAGGGCGGGGCGGGGCGGGCGCCGGGCGCTGCGAGTCCCTTCCCGCCCCCTCCTGCCTGCGCCGGGAGGGGGAGCGAGAGGCGCGGGGACGCGGGTTAGGACTGGGGCAGCTCGCCCCTCCCCGCCTCCCGCTCAGCGGCGCTTCTCCCCCAGCCGCGGCGACAGGCCCGAGTCGGGACAGGACCCTGGGCCAGGGGAGACCCCGGGGTTTTTCTTTGCCGAGGCCCCCTTTCAGTTCGTACCTCTCGACTCCCGGCCTCTTTCGCGGAGGTCAGGAGGGAGCGAGAAAACTGCGCGACGGGTGAGAGAGTGCGTCCTAATGGCATTTTTAAAGGCCACCTCACTGCCCAGCGTAAGGTGGGGGAGTCAATCCTCTACCCGGGACGACCAAACACTGCAATTTACCACATTAATGCCTCCCGGGTGTCGGGGTGCGAATCCCTGTTGGAAATGGCGGTCTCGGCTCGGTGGCCAAAGGGTGGACACTCCAGAGGTCTTAGAGAGTCGCGGAGAATCAGTAGAGCCAGAAGGAGTGGAAGAGGGGAGGAACAGGGAGCCAGACGTCAGGGCCAAAAAACTTTCAGAGAGTACTTCGAGAAGTTTCTACATTAGCATTTTTTGGTCTGTTGAGATCCTCCGTTTCACGAGCCCTTTCGCTGCTCCCAGATTCCTGCGTCAACCCGTTTTCCTTCTGCAGGGATCCTCCCACCGCCAGGGAGGGGGTGGGGGGATGGGAGGCAAGACTTTTGGTTGTGTGGTGGAGTATTGCCTAAATCAAACTTGAAATATCAGTATTTAGGCGCCCACCTTCACGGATTGGGGCGTACAGTCAAGAAAGGCATTGGAATTCCCGGAATTGCTGCGTTTCGGGACTAAGTGCTTTAGGCCGCGGCGGCGACCCACGCACGGGTCTGGCCTGAGGTGGTCGAGCCTCGGGGACACCTTGGGGGGCAATGACTCTACAGTAGAGTGGCCAGCCTCGGCTTGGAGGCTAAAAGCTGCTACCCGGGACTGATCGATCAAGGAATCGAATCCAAATTCCACTAGAGTGGACGAATCAGAAGGTCTCGGCTCCTGCTGTCTCTGGTCACAGCAGCTCTGGGGAGCCCAGTTGCATAATAAAAACTTTCTTCTAACCTGGCCCTGGAACCCAGTTTTTACCCCACCCCCACTCCTGCCACTTTCTCTCGACTGGTAGATGACTCCAGGAGATTCCAACGCCAAGAAAATTGAGGGAAAAGACAAAAGAAAGTTTGGGGGCGACCAAGTTTAAGATTCAATGGGAGAAATTGGTGTCTTCTCAATTGGGTCTGAACTGCTTCCCTATCCTCTGTCCTGCGCCTCTGCCTGATGATGGGCGTTGGCTTTAGGTGAACATTGCCAAAGGAGGCGACGTCAGGGGCAGCTCCGTGGCCTGGAAATATCTCCTCGGCGCCTGATTTCGTTTCCAGTTAAACCTTTAAGAGAATGTCAAAGGGAATCTTGGGCTCACCTTCCCACGAAAAATCTTAGGGTCACAAAATCAAGGATAATATTCCCCAGGATGTGTTCTAGGTGCAGACCTCGAGGCTCCACAGCCCCGAAGTCCTAGAGTTTGCCCAGAGTGGTGGCACCAGACCAGGAGAGCAGAGAGAGAGAGAGATTCTGAGGTGGGATATCTGGGGTTGCACTGTAAATACCAGGGTGAAACGCCCGATATTTAATTCAGTTCTTCCTGAAGGGAAAGAAAAAAAGTAATCATGAGCCTCGGAGATGCTCCTTCTGCATTAACCAGTTATTGACCTAGCTGCGTCGAACCGAGGGCGACAGGAAAGAAGACCTGGAGGGGCAAGACTGTTCTAAGGAACCAGCCGCCACCCCTTACCCCACCTCCGTTCCCGGCCCAGAAGCTGAACCTCCACATCAAGACAAGAACCCCCAAACCTTGCTTAATTATATCCCTCCAGGAGCTCCAGGCCCGGAGCAGAAGCAACCTCCCAGGCTACCCTAGTCTCCAGCTGGGAACAGCCTTGGCCTGGCACTGAAATCCGCACCCCACGTCGGGATGCAGAGTCTCAGACCGAGGACCCCCGACGTGTGATGCTTGTCTCTCAACTGGACCCGTGCTAGTGCAACCCGAATCTGGACTCAACTCGTGGGTCCGCGGGCAGCCGAATATTTTCCAGGGATTTTTAATCCAAGAGATTAGGTCAGAGTGATACTCTCGCACAGCAAGAAAAGCAGGTGCACGGGAAGTTGATTTGGAAAAGACAAGAGCGCACAAACTCGCCGCACGCAGGAGCTTCTCCATCATCTCTCCTTCTTGCAATATTCCTAGCGCACAAAGCGCTGCGGAGACTCGCTGCTGACGCTCTTTGAACACGGCCCAGGGCTCAGGGATTGTACCGAAAGGGTGTCAGTCGCACACGCGTGGCGCACACAGTAGTGTGTGCTGGACGCGCACCCATAGCCGCTGCCCGACGTGTACCCAGGACCCGAGGCCAGCCAGTTTCAGGGGCTGCGCCGCGCCCTGCACACAAGCTTGGAGCCACTAAGGCCCCTTTCCTGCCCCCTCCTCGCTCAGCCCCGCTGTGCGCGCGCGTCCCGGTGGTGGGGAGCCCCTGTAGCTCTGTGTTTCCCAGCCGAGGCCCATCTTCTGTCCTCTCTTCCCAAGGCCCAGAGTCCCCGGCGGCAGTGCAGGCTGGCTATCCCTGGGCTTCCTGCAGACGCCGCCGGCGCGCGCTCCCACCGCTCCCTCCCCCCGCGCTCGGGTTACAGGTTAATGAAATGCTCGTTTTCCTCAGTCATTTGTTTTGTTTTCCTGCAAAGTTCTGATAAGTAGCTAACCAACGAAGCTTGTAATTACAATCTTACAGAAACCGGGCCGATCTGTATATAAATCTCACCATCCAATTACAAGATGTAATAATTTTGCACTCAAGCTGGTAATGAGGTCTAATACTCGTGCATGCGATAATCCCCTCTGGATGCTGGCTTGATCAGATGTTGGCTTTGTAATTAGACGGGCAGAAAATCATTATTTCATGTTCAAATAGAAAATGAGGTTGGTGGGAAGTTAATTTCTCTCCGCTCTGTGAAGCGTAGACAAGAATTTAATGATTTAATTACAGTTGTAAGCCCTTTCCATGAGACTTAAATTGAGCTGAGAATATTTTTTTCCTTCCCTCTCTCTCTCTTTCACATTCTCTCTCTCCGCTATTAGCAGCCACACGGACCGAATGCGTGGCCTGGCATCGCACCGGGAGGAATTCGTATTTGGCCAGGAATCCGGACTCCGAGCATCCCAGGAGGCGCGGGTCAGGGGCCTCCAGAGCCACCCCGGAAAATGCTGCCGCTCCCTACAAGCCGCCAGGGCCTGGAGGCCTTCCTGGTGTCTGGAGAAGTGATGGGGAAACTTTGGGGGAAACTTTGCTAACTTCGCTCTCTGCATGGGAGAGGCTGCCCACCGGAATGGCCGCAGAGGCAGCGGGTCGCAGAGCGCCGGGTGGGCCCCGGGCCAGGCCTACGCACTCCCCAGCGGACAGGCCGCCTAAGGAGAGACGGGAGGCCCGCCAGCGGGTCTTTTGCGGCCCTGCTCCGCGCCGGCACCACCCCACCCGGCCCACTCCCGTGGGTCTCCGAGGCCCACGAAGCGCAGCGCCCCAAATAATGGCCTAGATCGAAAAACCTCGCCCTTAGCGTGAATAATTTTATTTTTCTTTACCTCTCCAGGATCGCCTTTTTTCCACCTGAAGTTTCATTCCCCTCGCTTCCTTTGTTTTTCTCTATCTCTTGCACTGTCTGTATATTTGATATCTAGGTCATTCTTTTTGTCTTTCTTCTGCTCCCTCATTTTTTCTGTTTTATACTTTTTTTTCAGGGCCACTTCGTTCAGTTTTCTGTATCCCGCTCCATTTCTCTCTTGTGTGCTTTTCCCCTCTCCTGGTGATGGTGTCCTTCCCCCATCTGCATTTGTCCATCGCTCTGATCTCCTCCTATCATCCTAACCCTTCCCTAGTTCCTTCCTCAATTTCTTGGTCCCTTTGGGCTCTCCTCTTGGTGTGTATCCCTTCTCTCCCTCTCCAGGATCTGTCCCCTCCCTTCTCCCCCTCCTCGCGGCTGCCTCCCTGGCGCCCCCTCCTCATCCATCTGGAGAGATGAATATGTCGCCTTATTGGATGCGGAGGCCAGAGCCGGGTGATGGGGATCGGCCAGAATCGCGCATTTTCTTCATGCATATTGAGGATATGGTAATGAGCGCGTTTGCATTGTTGCATGGCGCTGCTTTTCCTGCAGCAGTTTGAAGTGGGCGAGGGTGGTGCGGACTCCAAAGAACCCAGCAGTGGGTACCAGCCCTGGCGGCCGCAGCTGTCCCTGGCGCTCGGGGCCCTGGGGAGGAAGTGACCTCGCCGAGCGCGGGGCCGGGCTTTCTCCGGCCTCTCCACAAAGAAGAAGCCGGCCCTGCTCCCCTCATTAA
Source organism: Geosciurus inauris (assembly GCA_004024805.1). Lineage (NCBI taxonomy): Eukaryota > Metazoa > Chordata > Mammalia > Rodentia > Sciuridae > Geosciurus > Geosciurus inauris. The sequence continues at coordinate 34,002 of PVHX01015508.1, forward strand.
AGCCTCGTTATGGGAACCCCCGCCTGGCTCGCTGTGGTTCCTCCGCGCTCTCCGCCCAGTGGCCTCTGAGCCCCTCCCCTGGTGTTTAGAGGCCTGTGATGGAGCGCCACCAGGAAATTAGCGCCTGACAACGTCCTCTAATGGCAATAAATTGTTTGCAATTCTGGGTGACACCTCGCGGGATCAAACACAGCCTCAGCGTGTACCCTGCTCCGCTTGTTCCTCTTGTATCTTGGAGGGCGCATTGGCACGGCTTGACCAGGGAAGGTGCTCTCAGACCCTTCTGTGGTCGGGAGCGAATTCCATTCTGGGCTTATCCTCAACAGAGCCAAACTCAGCTATCAAAGAGCAGAGGTCCTTCTCTGAGGTTGGAGGAACTCCGGACCCGGGACCCAGGTGCGCCTCTCAAAGTGATGGTTATTAGGGTCAAGGCTCAAACTGAGTTGAGACCAAGGGAACCAACCTTAGTTGCTGAGAAATCAGAAGGCAGGAGCCCTGGTTCTAGACACTGTCTCTCAGAGGACCCTGGACATGAAACATTTGCACTAACCCTGTGTTCCCTTCCTACTACTGCCAGGGAGTCAGAGTTCCTGGTTTCAAAGAAAAACGTCAAGGTCTGACCTTGCCTAGAATTGCCTGAGGTCAAATTTCCCCAACAAGAAGCTTTCTGCTGTCACCTTTACTCTTATTGACTTAACGTTTTTCCTTAAATTGGGTCATTTAAAAAACTCAAATACATATTTGTTTGGAAGAAAATACTACTATTGGTATGTCTGTTGAAAAAAAAAAAGTTGTTAGTCACCAGAAAAGGAAATTGTAAAAGATAAACAGCTGAAAACCAAGCACGGTTCATACATTTTGCCCAGGCTTGTTTGGGAAAGACTTCTAAGGGTTCAAGTGCATGTGTGTGTCATTAGCAAGTGCTAAAGGTGTTAAATAGTGAATCTTTCTAGAAGAAATGAGAACATTGAAAAGAGAATACTTCTTACAATCCAGTATTCATTTAATTTTCTGTCCTCACTACCTCAAATCATATTGAGGACCCCAAGAGCTGCCCTGCCTTGGGATTTGCCTATATTATTCTGTTGAAGATTATGTAAATAAATTAAGATTAAAGCATAACATGCTCAGTTATTATTATTTACCACATAATTGTGTTAAGCGTTTTAACACAGTATCACAATTCTTACAGTAGGCTTACAAGGGAGAGACTATATAGGGTGGCTGTGTATGGACGTATAGGATGTTCACTGAACAAGAGCACCCAGCAGTGGGGCTAATGGTCGAAAGCCAGTCTTTCTGTGATCGCTATATTGTGTGTCTTGGTTTAGAGCTACACTGGTGGAAAAATACCTTCTCTAATTTGCATAATTTTGTACAAAGTTGGGGTGTGACCTAGCCCTAGTCTTAGAGATTGGATCACTGAGGCTGAGAGACCTTGACAAAGCCCAGAGTGGAACCCTGTCTGGATTCTTAATTATGATTCTTTTGGAAGGAAGATCAAGGTCTTTTGGGGATTTGTGAAGAAGGATATTGGAAGAGTGATCCCTGGTTTGATTGAAGGGAAAGGGAAACCAGGACACTTTAGGCCTAACTGCGTCTGATCTGCTCCCCCGCCCCCGCCCAGTTCAATGGACATGCATGAGCTTATGGACTAGAGTCCTGCCTTGATCCCACCCACACTGGAAATTTCAGATTCTTAAAGACAGTCAAGAATTAATTACACAAGAAGCTGTCAATCAAGGGGTACCTCCGGGAACATACTGGTTTGGGGCCTCTATAGTAGCTCCCCTGCCCGCCCCCCTCCGCCAACCTCTTGATTGAATCGCTTGAATTCTATTTAAAAAACTAAATATTTAGATCTCAGCATTCATTTGAAAATAGAAGGCTGTTTTCTGAGAGCAGTCTCTGAAGTTCATGGCAGCACCTGCCCATTTACCTGGACCTGCTCATGTACCTGGGTCCCCTCCTCTCAGTGACCTGTGGCTGCTGGGTTGGTCAGCCCTGCTTCACTGGCTCAGTTATAGGAATGGGACACCCTTGTGGGGACACAGTGCTCCTCCTTCCCGTGGGAAGGAAATGGTGGGGGACCTGACCAAAACACAAACTTCGGGTGCCTCTCCTGTCTCTTCTCTGCGCTGGCTCCTAGTTCGCTGGTGGCTGCTTTTCTGGGGTGGAGTGAGGTTGAAGGCAGACTTCTAGGGCTCCTGGGAATGAAGAGTTCTGTCCCTCTGAGAGAATCAGTCCCCACAGGGCCTCTTCTCAAACTTCTGGAGAAAGAATAGAAAGGGTTGCCTTGCAGCAGCTATTAGTTTGAAGGCCCGACTCTGGATTCACCGTCCTTAGCCCCAGCCCCTTCTCAATTCCTCTGCACCTTCTTAAACATGTCAAAGCAGAAAGTCTGTTTCTTCTCTTCTCCTTCTTTCTCTTTGCAAGACATTTTTATGGCGGGGAGCACCTTCTAGTGCCTCAAGTTGTGCAGGGTGCTAGGGATAGACGGGTAAGGTAGGCAGAGCTTGGTTCTAATGCAGCTGACTTTTAGTGAGGTGATCAGATTCCAAATAGGAAAACAAGCAGACCACTTAAGATAGTGTTAGGTTCTACAAACCAACACAACCGATAAGTTAGAGTATGCAGGCTTGGGTAGTGTCCTCAAATTCAAAACCTCCCCAGAAACTGGGAATGTGCACGCGTTTGGAAATTGGGCCATTGCAGATGTGACTGGGTATGGTCAAACTTTTGCTGGAGTTTCACCTCATACTTGAGTAAGGTACGATCTTCATCCAATGTGACTAGTGTCCTTAGGAGAAAAAGACACAGAACCAGGGACATGGGGAGGACAGCCAGCTAAAGACAGGGAGAGGTTGGGGAGGTGCAGTATAAGCTAAGGGATGCCAAGGGTGGCAGCAGCCACCAGGAGCTAGCAAAGGGGGAGAGGTCTCCCCTGCCACCTTCGGGGCAACATGACCTTGTCAATACCTTGATTTCAGATTCTAGTTTCAGAGCTATGAGAGAATATCTCTGTCATTTTAAGCCACCCACTATGAGTTTATTTGTGATAGGAGCCCTGGCAACCTGATATACAAGGTGATGTGACAGGAAATAGGAGAAGTGTGACTTTAGATGGCACAATCAAGGGATATAATTTGTGAGGAGGTGATCTTTCAGCTGAGACCAGAACTGGTCATGAAAAATCTGGGGAAAATGTATTATAGAGCTTCTCTGTCTGGTACAGTAGCCACTGGCCGCAGGTGGTTCCGGCACCTCAGATGTGGCTGGTACAAACTGAGATATATTGCAAGCGTCAAATACGTAACAGAGTCCAAAAGCTTAGTATGAAAAGAAAAAAAAAATTAAGATCTCATTAATTTTTAATTTTTATTCTGGGTGGCACTGGGGGTTGAACTCAGGGCCTCATACATGCTAGACAAATGCTCTGCTATGGAGCTACGTTCCCAGTCTTTTTTTCTTTTTCTTTTTTGGAGACAGGGTCTCTCTAAGTTGCCCAGGCTGGCTTCAATTGTGTGATTTGCCTGCTGAGATGACAGGCCACAGGGACCAGCTAATTTTTAACTATTAGTTGCATGTTGAAATGATACTATTTTGGGGTTAAATAAAGTATGTTACTAAAATTAGATGGGCTGGGGATGAAGCACATGTCTAGCAAGCATGAGGCCCTGGGTTCAACACCCACACCATACACAGAATTAATTCAACCTCTTTCTTTATACCTTATAGAATGTGGTTATTAGAAAGTTTAGAATTACCTTTGTGGCTCACATTTGATTTCATTGCATAGTGTTATTCTAAACAATAGGAACAATAAGTACAAAGGCCCTGTGGTAGAGTTTCCTGATTGTTTTTACTTAGGGCACATGTTTATATTTACTTGTTGATGTCACGGAACCTGGAGAGCTAATCTGGGAAGCCCTGCCGAATTTACAAGAGGTACTATATGAGCGGAGTATTATTGTCTCATCTCGAGAACAAAGGGAAGGTATGAAATTCTGCCCTTCAGTCAGATCCCTCCTCCCTCCCAACCTCCTGGGCTTCCTCTGATCTCAGATGGAGAGAGGAGGCAGGCCCGACCCCTGTGCTCTGTGGTGTGAAGGACTTGAGGCTAGGCTGAGCTTCATCAGCCTCCCTGGCAACTGACTGTTGGCATCAAGTCCGTGGGATGATGGTATCAGGAGAGACCCCCTTCTGTACCTCTGCAAGCCCGCAGTGTGCAAAGTAAACTTCAAAATCACATGAGATTATTGATCAAGCTAGAATTTTGCTTTTCTAAGACAGAAGTCACAAAACATCATCCTGGGGCCTGAGCCCACATGGTTTGATTGTCTTGCGTGGTTTCCGACTGCTTTTCAGGCTGAGTTATTGAATCAATCCATCAGGTGAGGCTGGGCATGGCCATGGTAATAAACAACCCTCATATCTTAATGGCCAGTGGCCACTCCCACTTTACATGTTGCTGGTCATGGCTCTGATCCACGGTTCTCTTTGCTCTAGGATCCAAGTTGAGAAGGTCGCTCCCCCTGGAGTGAACATCCTGCAGCAACCCCATGAGGCACACTGAAGCTATTTCTGCTCATCCTTCCTTGGTCAAAGCCATCCTGTGGCCATGTGTGAAGTCCACAGGGCAGGGCTGTGCTGCTTCCCGCAGGGAGGAGCTCTCTGGGGACTCTTTTCTGTGCTACTTCAGTGCCTTCAGCTCTACCTCCTTAGCAGCCACTGGTCCAGAAGGCTGTGGGCAGGGACACTGCACACCTCTTGTTTCTCTGATGTGACAGCCTAGAACATCAGCAGAGATCTCACGCATGTGACCCCTTCCGGTATATAACACCCTGGGCCAAAGGAGAGGGACTGAATGGCTAAATGTTTCCGGCTCCATTCCCAGGGCAGGCACTTCTTTTTTGGTACCAGGGATTGACCTCAGGGGTACTCGACCACTGAGCCACATCCCCAGTCCTATTTTGTGTTTTATTTAGAGACAGGGTCTCACTGAGTTGCTTAGCACCTTACCGTGGCTGAGGCTGGATTTGAACTCGCAGTTCTCCTGTCTCAGCCTTCCTGGGATTACAGGTGTGCACCACTGCACCCAGCCAGGGCAGGCACTTCTGAGATGTGCGCGCCAAACTGCTTAGAAGGTCCTGTCAGAGTGCCTGTAGCAGGGCCAACCCAATGGCACATTCTGGTGTGGCTTCCCCTCCATCCCTGGGATTATTTCCATGATTTCAACCACAGGGTGAGCTCAGGAGCAGATTCTCTAGTCCCATCTCAGTCTTCTGGTGACTGTGTCCCTTGCTGACCACTTGATTGCAACTCCTGAGAGACCACTGGGCCAGAGGCACCCAACTGAGCTGCACGTGGAGTCCTGACTCACGGAAAGTTCAAAAGTCGTTTGCAGGGTTAACAAACTTCTGCCCACTGATTTTTGTAAATAAAGTTTTATTGGAACCCAGTATTACCCACTCATGCACACATTCTCTATGGCGACTTTTGTCTTACCACAGCAGTAACTGTTGAGTAACTGCAAACGAAGATGACCTGGCCCACAAGCCTAAAATATTTACTATCTGCCCTTTTAAGGAAAAGGTTGGCTATCCCTATTTTAAGCTGCCAAGTTTGAGAATAATTGTTACCTAAAATAGATGATGAATGGGACGACTTTCACCTCTGGAACAATGGGCCCCACTGGTCTTGCACGTCTGGGGGTAGGTCTTCTAATATCATGTTAGCTTCATTTAGCAGGTATTAAATGAGCACCTACTATGTTCCAGGCATGGACTGAATCATGTTTCCTAAAGCTGGGCTCATTTTCTTATTCACTGTCCTCCTCCACATTCTCTTGATCTGTGGCATACTATAGGAGTGCCCAATATTTGTGAATTTGAATGGGCATTTAGAGCCTGAAATTAGCTAAGCATTCTCAGGAATGCAATGGAGAACTCCAAAATAATGGGGAGATGAGCAGGATGTAGGGAGATATTTATCTATTCTGCCCATGCACGGTCATGTTGGAGGGGCCCTCCTGTCCCACCTTTCTGTCTCAGAGCCCCAATTATCCCACCTTCTTTGGTAGCCCAAGGATCCAGCCACCAAAGGGTTAAGTGTGGCATAGCAGGGTCCACCTAAGTTTCTCACTGCTCAGTTCTCAGGTCACGCCACTCATTAAATATTTGTGTGTCACCTAGAACAAACCCTTCAATCCTCCCACTGCAAGTCACCCCTCCATTTAGCTGGGAACACGGATGAAGAGGGGGAAATCACTGCCTTTTCAGGGCAGATTTCTGGCTTGGTCCAGAGAGGTGCTCAGCAATGAAGGGATTCACAGATGTCTCCGCAATGTTTGCTCCTTTTTGAAGTGTGCAAGGGAGGAGGACACAAAGAGAAATAAGGCTTGGGTCCCAGCCTAAAGGAGAGGGCCATCTGATTGTCTAAGTCTTTCTATCCTAACCTAGTAGAAAGGTTTGGAGCCAGACCCTCTGGGTCCAAATCCAGCCCAACTCCTAGGCAACTGTATGACCTTCAGTAGGTGACTTAGTTCTCTGTGTCTCAGTTGCTTCCTGTGAGACAATAATAGTCTCTACCTCATAGCATCTTTGTGCAGATGAGTTAACATCTCGTGAAGAATATCTTATACCTAGCGCCTACTCCACAAATGTTAGAAAATACAGTTACACTTCAGGGACCAAAAGCATCTGCTCAGAGGAGATCATGATAGTGGCAAGATGGACATTTGGTATCTGCTAATCAAGCACTAGCTAGGTTCCAGACTCTGGAGCAGATCTTAGGCATGCAGACAGGGCTCGCTTCATGGACATGTGACCCGCACACCATGCTTGGGTGGTTCCAAACAGAATGCTCTGCTATCGTCATCCTGGATTTTTTAAGTTTTGCAAGGGGACGACCCATTTTAATTTTGCACTCCTCCCAGCAGATGATGTACCTGGTCCTGCACACAGAGGTGGAGCACAGGCCTAGGCACGTGTTCCCGTGCTTCTTGATTGGGTAGAAGCAGCCAAAAAAACCTGCTTAAGGCTGCAAAGAAAACCACAGCAAAGACCAAGCCTGTCTTATACTATCAATACCCAGAGAGGAAAACCAGTAGGGAAAACAGGTCCCATGATGCATTTTGTTAAGGCAATGCTGCCCGGATTTATTTTCTGCAAGAGGAATAAGGTCTTGAATTCTGAAATATTTTTGAAACCTTTGGAAAATCCTACTTTAATTACTGATGACAGTTTGACATTTCTCCAGCTGTTTAGAAGCAGTAGACAAGTCAAGTTGCTCTGCAGGGCACAGGTTGGCATGCTGGGAAATGTGGGGGTTCTCACCTCCCTCCCTTTTGTAGGTTCCTTGTGGTTTTGAGGAAAAAAGGAGAAGAAACAAAAAATAACCACCCAAACCAGATTCTTGCCATTCTCACGCCATCCCATGCCATCTGCATTTGCAAATTTTCTCCTGATAATGAAATCTTAAGTGGATGACGTTTCCCTTTCTCTTCCAAGGTCCATGGACTCACCTCCTTCTCATCAGAGCACCAGTGTAGGAGCCCTTGTGCCTCTCTGTCACTAGACCTAACTCGGTTGAGTGGATGGCTTGGGTGGCTCACTGGAGCAGTGTGCATCTTTTGATTCCTCGCCTGCAGCTTCCACATTGCATTGAAGACATGGGTGTGGGCTGCAGGGATCCTATATAATCATCTTGTTGGTTAAGAGGATGTGCTCAAATCCCATCTCTATTTCTTATTCTCAGGTGGCCTTCTGGAAGCGACTTGGCTTCTCTGTGCTTCCGTTTCCCCACTATTAAAATGCCACAGGAAAACTTGATGGCTTCATATGTGTCAAGTGCCAAAGTCAGGAATGGTGGAGCATGCATAGAATGCCAGTGACTTGGGAGGCTGAGGCAGGAGGATCGCAAGTTCAAGGGCAGCCTAGGCAACTTCCTGAGACCTGTCTCAAAACAAAAAACAAGAAAGGCTAGGGATGTAACTTAGTAGTAGAGCACCCTTGGGTTCATTTTCCAGTATGCAAAACAAACAAACTAATTAATTAATTAATAAAAGTAAAGTGCTGGCAACATAATTTAGTGTACAAGTGTACATTTAACACATCTTAAAGACATTTTCCCATTATTCTTATGGATAGATGTGGCATTTCCTCTAATATCATATTCCCATCCATAAAAGCTAATAGGTATATGATAGTTAGTAGGTACCAGGTGTGGTTTGAAGCCCTTTACAAGTATTACCTCATTTAAACCTCAAAACAACCGTCTGAGATGAGCCTGTTATCCCCCTCCTTTTTAGAGGTGAAGAAAATCAAGGCACAGGAAGGTTGAATACCTTGCCTGCGGTCACATCGCTGGCAAGTGGCAGGGTCAAGATTGACACTCAGGCATCCAGCCCTAGAATCCCCCCACTCTGAATCACTGTGCTCAGGTGATGTATGTAACTCATGCCTTGCGGGGCTTTCAGGATTCTTCCTTCTTCAGTCGGATTTCTGACTTCTCCTTGGAGATCACTACCCATACATAAGATGTATGTATTCAGAATGTAGGATGCACACGTTTTCACCAAGGGAGGATAACCATTGTGCAGACTCAGGTCCCTCAGAAGCCCCTGAGTGTCCTTCCAGTCACTCCATCACCCCAAGGATAGCCATCTTGCATAGATAACCCAAGGATGGCTCATCTTCCAACAATGTAGACTAGCATTGCATATATATATATGGATTCAGGCAGTGTGTACCTTTGTCTCTGGTGTCTTTTGCTCGACATTACATTTGTGAATCTATCTGTACTGACGCACGTGGTTGTAGATTCTCTCTTCTCATCACCACGCAGCCGGCCACGTACAGCCCATTCATCTGTTCCACTGCGGATGGGCATCTGGGCAGTTGGCACAAGCAGTGCAGCTGGGAGCATCCTGGGTGTTCCTCTCAGTCCCCTCTGCGTGCCCTCTTGGGTGTGTCCCTGTTGGGACTGCTGAGCACAGGGAGGCCTACGCTCTGGCTCTGCACTGGTAGATAAGCCCAACAGTTTGCCATTCTTTTTCCAGACATTGATTAGTGATGCTGGAGAATAAAGTGAAAAGCTAGGCAATTTGCAAGTGGCTCCTCTTTCTGGCCATTGATTGGAAATAACACATCAGGAAAGGCATGGATGCGGCGTGGCTCTCGCAGAGGCCTCTGAATCCACCACGTGTGATCAGGTCCCCCGTCCACTCGCTCACCAAACTCGAGTGGAGTGCACTGTGGGTGGTGCTGGGGACACAGTGACGAGCGAGGCTGGCAAGGTACCTGCCGCTGTCTGAGTGCATGCTCACTGGGGGGGACACAGATACACACTAGGACACTAACAAAGGTCTAAAATTATTTTCAGAGTGTGATAATGAAGTAGAAAGACTAAAACGGGTGATGGGACAATGAGTGTTCTCGAAGGCAGGTGGCATGGGGACAGCCAGGGGCAGCCGGCCAGAGGTCTTCATGCATTGGCTTAGGAATACCTGTGGCACAGGCTGGCCTCATGACCTGTGTGCTTGCTTTAATGATCTCATGTTAGTGTAGTCACAGTCTTCATGGTTTTTTAACAAAAGGACTCGCATGCCCTTTGGAGCCTGCTGTTGGTCCTGTTGGGTTGTTGAGGTCCCGGGAGAATGTGAAAGAGTCCGCGGTCCCTTTTGGGATGGGGAAGGAATGAACAGCACTGCACGCAGCCCCGGGGGCTCCACCACGGGGCTGGTGTCCTCTGCTGCTCTTCAGACCCGCCCCCCTCTTCCTTTCTCTCTTACAAGTTCTGAACCTGGATCTGAAGCGTTGGAGAGTAAATCAGGACACAAATGGAGCAGTGGCTTTTGATGTGGGCTTTCCATGGCTTAGAAATCCTGCCGTCCCCATCCCCGGAGCCTCCTGGGTGATTAATGATGACAGGGCTTTCTCCCCTGTGCAGGCCAGAAGCAAGGAGAGGGTGTCCAAGAGTTAGGCCCTTGTCCCTTGAGGCCCCGGAGGAGGGAAGTTTAATGCTCTGGCACAGGGCCTGGCTGGAATAGCTTTGGGGAGCCGGATGGGCTGGTGACCTGGGTCGGGTCATCAGGCTATGACCTCAGGTCATCCCTCTTGTGCTTTGATGATCAGCACTGTGGTCCAGCTGAGGCCCAGAGAGCTGCTGCTGAGGACCTGAGACTCCACAAAATCCCCATCCTGGGTTCGTCTACCAGGATGGTCCAGTTCTTCCACCTGGGGTTCCTGATGACCCTGGACACCCTCAGGACCCCAGGGTTACTGCAAACAGGGAATCTTGGAACCTGAGGAGGACCCCACTTGTAGTCTCATGAGCTCCCCAATGTATGAAGAAATGCCAGAATAATGTTCTCTAAGACTATGGTTCATTTTAAGCATTTGTGGCCAATAAATGATGTGTTCAGCAAACACACAGAGAATGTCATGAAATACATGTATGTCAGACAGAAATTTCATATTCCCACTCATGTTTATATTTATAATTAGTTTGCTAATCAGTGGAGAACAGGACTTTTTGGATGCCCACCCGGCTTTCCATCTCTCTCTGTGGGATGATCCTCAGCTAAGTTCTACCTGGTTCCTCCAAGGGCCCAGCGGAATGGAGCCACCAGTGGCTCCAGGGGCAACATGCTCCTTGATGTGCCGTTTATTGGATTCACTCCCTTCTCTTCCTCGATTTCCCTGCTGCCTACTTTGTATTTCCTAAGATTACCTCTCTCCTTGCAATAAATCTCTACACCGTGTGTGTGTGTGTGTGTGTGTGTGTGTGTACACTCTCAGATCTATCATGTGTTCATTTGGAAGTTTTCAACTCTTCGATGGTATGCAAATGTATGCATACAACCGTTTTTTAAGTTCATGACAAGATTTGATATGTTATCTGAGATATGCAACACTTTATTCTAAAATGGGCTTTGTGTTCCGTGATTTTACCCACCTATGGGCTAACGTGTGTTCTGAGCATGTGTGAGGTGATCAAGGGTAAGCTGGATGTATAGTAGGTTCTGTGTGTTGGACTATGATACTTTCAACTTAGAATGGGTTTGCTGGGATGGAGCCCCAAGGTACGCCAAGGAGAATCTGTGTGAATGTCCTCTCTGTGTCCGTCTTGTACATACACACACACACACACACACACACACACATACATTCACACACACTCACATGTACATGCTTCCCTCAGGTTTTTGTAAATGAGGTCATTGATGTAAAGTTGGAAGGACGGAGGGGTCACTCTGGGTCCTCCAGGAGCACCTACCTGTCCTTAGGAGACATGATGGGAAGGAGGTCGGGCAGTGTTCAGAACAGCCTGAACATGGTGCCCGGCTGTCAGAATGCTTCTGTGGAAGGCTGTGTTCCCGGGGCCTATAAGGTTATTTGATTGTGACCTGAAGTGGCCAGAAGGCTACTGCATGGTGTGTGCTTGGCATGTTTTCTAGATTCCTGCAGAAGGAGAAAGCAGAGCCTATGGCAGCCTGTGTTTGAATGTTTCCTATGTCTTTCCCTTGGACTTGCTCTCTGCATCCCGAGGAAGCCAAGGCTGATGGAGACACACATGTGCCTTTCTTCACGTTGGCAGGAGGCCTGGGAGAGGCCATGTCCTGTGGGCTGAGGGTGAGGGAGAATCCTTTACACCTCTCTGGTAAATGGTCACCCAGAGTGGGTGTTAGTTCCCATGGGCAGAGAACATGCACAGATCACTGTCCTCATGGACGGCTCTCCCTGGAGGCAGGGCTGGTGTGACTTGCTGCACCTACTCCAGGTGTGCCAGGGGTTGGATCCCTGCAGGGCCAGGAAGAGGCTGGGGGGTGGAGATGTTCAGAGCAAGGGCTTTGGAATTGGACACCCCTGGCTCCTGGCTCCACCCTGTCCACCTAGGTTTGAGAAGCTCTTTGGCCTCTGTGCTGCAGTGTCTGCACCTGTACCCTGGGGAACTTGTGCCACATTATGCCACCAAGGTGGTAGCTAGCAAATGAGGATGATCTCTGGGCAGAGGGATTTGGGTGTTCTTTTTCTTTGTCTTTTTCTATACTTTCCAATTTTTTTATCATGTGTATATAAATCTTTTTAATTCAGAGGAAACAATATGTGCTCTTAGAAAATTTAAAGACAGTTTGGAAAGACTGGAGCACACCAGCAAAGAGGAGGATGCAGACAATGGAATTTGGAGGCAACCAGCAGCCGTTTAAGGGCCTTGCAGCCTAGGGGGGACCAGAAACCTCAGTGTTTTCTGGGGGCAGTAGCCCGGGAACCCAAAGGTCTCACTTGAGCCAGGGGAGGCTGGACTGGGGTGGTAGGAC